>JAQQSU010001121.1:0-15011 GCA_028627135.1 Pseudochirops cupreus
CCACTTCCAGTCAGCACAGCATGGAGACTAGCTTGGTTCCAGCGTTCTCTTGCTCCACCCCTTCCTGCTACATCAGCAAGCTCAAGGGGCGTGGAAGATCTTCAAATCCCAGTATTGTTACAACTTCCCAGACCCTTTTAGTTGATCATCATTGCAGTTACTAAAAAGCTGTGCTGTCTCCTGCGATGTTATCACCTCCACATGCATGCTAGGAGTGAAAGTAGTCCTTTCCATTCATTTTGACCTAAGTATTTTGCAATTTATCACAACTTCCCTTATACAATCATTCATACTTTAAAACTAAAATTAGATAATCTGATGAAATTAAAAATGGATAGCATTTTGTTGGGTGGTGTGACATTAGAGTGTCCTTGGGCAAATCTGGCTCAGGTACACTCTAAATACCTGACTCCATATAGTTAACTATCCCACTCCATACTAACTTTTTTTTGGTAAGCATCTTTGATTTAGGGATGACAGTAAGTTTCTGATCAGCACACAAGAGGCTTTTCAAAAATCAGCTTTAAAGTAAAATGAAATTCCTGATCATGTTGTTAGTACTTTGAAGTTGCAGAGAACCCTAGACTCATCTACCTCCTTTACCTTTAATGTTTAGCTACCACATGTACATCATGCTCAACCAAAAAGGAGCTGGGAGGCATGCAGTGTGTACACATGTTTTAGATGTGTGCAAAGGAGATGAAAAGGCTCATTGACTTCATTGAAGTGTAAGGAAATTCTTGTGAGTTTAAATGAACTGGTGTACTTTAAGACATCTAGTTAAAAGCTACTTTTTTTTCTCCCTCAAGGATGCTTCTATATCTGGGTATAACTTGTTAGTTTTACATTATCATATAATATCTTTGCATCTTCAGTTGAAGTCTTGTTTTCTGAAGTCTTGGCCAATCTGATGCTAAAAATTTCAATGTGATGTTTTGGTTAATGGCAGAAAACAGCTGGTGCATCCGGGCTAACAAAATCCTCCCAACCTTTGTAGCATATGTAGGCCATTTTGGCGTGACAGCATCCTCTCTGCTGACTGCCTTCCTGTACGTCTAGGTATTAATGACACAGTGTTAGACTTTGAGTTCGATAAGATTTGAGTGTGTTTTCTACCTTAGTCACTTTATCTGCATGACCCTGAGCAAGTCACTTCACCTCTCTGTCACTCAGTTTCCTCATATCTAAATCGAGGCTAATGATAGCCCCTAATTCACAGGGATGATATCAATACCAAATGAGATAACATAGGTAAAACACTGTACAAATCCTAAAGCACTCGCTAACGCTATTTTTATTATTACTAATATTATTAGCAATTTGTATTCATGGATTTATTTTCTTCATTTACACTCTGTTATGACCCTCACCCATATTTAGACCAATAAGATTAACTGATGTGTTATTCTGAAAATTTTCTAAAATTTCTTTTCATGTCCATTAGTCAAACCCTTCCTCCCTCCTTTTCCATGGATTCACATCCTTTTAAAGTCCCATGTAACCTTCCTCAGAACTTCCTCTGGGAGGGATATATTAACATACATCACAAAATATACTCTAAGACCATTGACTCTGAGAACTTTCCTTGTAGGCTGTGTACAGAGTGAGGATATGGAGAGGGAAGAGGAGAGAGACATTTTATTCAGTAAAGGTGATATGCTAGGTACCAGGCTAAAGTCTGGGAATATAAATAAAGCAAAAAGAAATAAACATTTCCTATTCCCAAGAAACTTACATTCATATGTGGGAAGATGATATAAAAAGGAGGTAGAAAAGTAGAGGGTAGAAATGTCTGGAGAGAAAGAAGTGGAATTGGGAAAGAAGTGAGGATGGATGCCTTAAATATTAATCATGGAAAAGAACTCACCAATTGGAGGAGGCATATCCAGCATGAGAAGATTGACGGAAAAAGAGATGGAAGATCTGGACAGTCAGAAAGAGACCTGAGTGTGAAGTGAGCTTGGATGGTGGTAAAGTCCTATGGGAGCTTCTCCAAAGTATCATAATCTATGATGATGAGAACAATGATGATGATGATAATAATAATAATAACGAAAAATAATAATGGTGAAATCCTGATCTTCTTCACACCAGAGCCTGTAGAGAACTTAAGCCCTAAATTGACCACTGGCCTCAGATGGCTCTGGAGGAGAAAGTGCTGCTTGTCACCTTACACAATCCTCCCTCACTCAAATCTAATTGCAAGTCATGCCCTCATCTCCCTGATGTCATGGTCCTCTTCAAAAATGAAGAGCAAATCACACAATCACAACTAACGGAAAAGACTCATATGTACTTGTGAACATTAAAGGGGAAAAATATATAGCTACTCATAAGTCAAGTTAGAGGGCAGATTTTGAACATTTTTAAGGAACCACATGGGATTCTATGTAAAAATATAATACCTTTGTGAATTTATGACATGACACAAAACATTATTTTTAATCCAGACATTGATTGGTTGAATACCTGAATTCTTTGGGATACTAGCACATGGCTTTGTATTCTAAACCCTGTTCTGCATATATCCTTAAGGTCCTGTGGTCTATAAAGTGAATTAATTAGCTGGTGGGTTGAATAGATTTATAAGTATAATTGGAGCTTTACTTCACGTCTTCTCAGATCACTTCAAATGGAGGCAGCCATGTAGGACTTACATCTAGGAGCAGAAATTATATATTTCTCGAAGATATGGGTGGAAGCGTGATCTTTCGTCTACATAGCTCAAACATGCTGTGATTTTAAAATTATAAGACCTGAACCTTCTTACTCTTTGCTCATAGCATCCATAAAGGGTGGAGGTCCAGACCCCCACCACACAGACACCATGAACCAAACAGGCTGAGTGTGGTTCAGGGGAAGGTGACCTTTCCTTCCCATCTTCCTTTACCCTGTGACCCTTAGAAACAAGCTTTCATTCTTGTTTTGATCTCTTTATCTTGTCCTTTTCATTCCTAGCTACATGCAGTGGAATCCCCACCAGACCTTTAATTGAGCCCTTGCCACCTTGGAGGCAGAATTCCAGGCCAAACATGTAGCCAGTCAGCCCAACAGTGTATCCATGAAAAGCTGGGGGTGTGTGGGACTTGATCCCATGGGGAACTTTGGACTTGGAACTTGGTTGAACTGTACTTAATAGGAATTGTGAGAATATAGGAGCCTAATCTCCTTATTCTTCCCAAAGCGTAAAGTAGTTAAAGAAAGGATTATAGTCCTTGTGTATTAGGGTAGTAGGGAGCATGTTTATCCTTGGCACTCCTGTGAAGTAAACATCCTTTTGTATAAAGCTACTATTTTTAAGTGGTTAAATGGGACTGGGGTGCAGAGGGACATCCATAACTGTGGGAATATCACTGGTGAAGGCTGAAGTCAAAGGTAGAGAGGCTACAGCTGCCCTCTTACCTCCAAAAGGTAAACCCAACTTTGGGAAAGGGGTGAAATATAATGTCTTTTAGGCAGTATAGGCCAGGCCAATCACTGGTACACAATGAAGAATGATCAAAGGACCCTGGGAAGGATCATGAAATAGGGAAAAGTACTAGACACTGACATATACATGCATATATGTGTGCATGTATATACATGTATATATGTATATATACACACACATGCATCACACATCAAAGAGTATTGTGATTAGGGAAATATTGGTTAGTGAGGAGAAAAGTGGGTAGAAAGGAAAAAAAAATAGTTCTTAATGTGAAGAATAAGATACAAAGGAAATTTGACATTTGATATGCAATTATAATATGCGTTAAAAAGCATATTCAGAAACACAATTTAGCAGCATTGTCAAATGATTTTCATTTTTTATTTTGAAAATAAAATAATCTTTACCTCTCATTTGATGCAAACATTGACAGAAGCAAAGGCCAAGAGCCAAACTTCATGAGCAAACACTGATATAGGATATCCTAGATCCAGAAACTCTTTTTACGGGGAAAAAAATGTATGTATCAAAACTAAATGGGCATGAAGTTTCTCTTATGGTTTTCTACTCACGATTGATGCTCAACACATTTCCAAGGACCATCTTATACAAAGATAAATTGAGTCACAAGAATCTGAGTTGGACTTTAACAGATTTAGAAAAAAGAGTGGAAATTTTCCTCCACTATAGGAGATGCTATCTAAAAAATGTGTAAATGGTAAATAAAATGTGTGATTCACTGTCAAGAAGAAAAATGGTTCCAGTTCAAATTATCTGCCTCCAATTTTTTATTTAAGTTATGGAAAGCTTTGCAAGATGCAAGCCAGAAAAACTTCATGTTTAAATGGAATGATGGAAACTCTGAAAGCTGTAGGTTGGATTGATGTTTCCATTGGACTTTTCCATGATCATGTCATGTGTCAAATAGTCTCATGGCAGATGTTTCAAATGCTTTTTTATTCAAAGGTCATCAATGATTCATAACTATTTGATATGTATGTGTATATATATATATATATATATATGTATATATATGTATATATATATATGTATGAAAGTAGTCTTTTCCCCTTTGATTCAACTCACTGAGTAGTACAATTTCTTAAAATCTTTATTTGAAAGTTATTTTTACATTGCATTTTTGAACTTTTAAAAACACTGGTACTAACAAAGTTAAATATAACTAATGAGAATAGTGTAGGTTCAGTTAAATGTACATTTTTATTACTAACTATGGATTTGGTACTTAACAGCATTTTACTTTCAGTCATTTCATTGAGTCAAGTATATGCAATGAAGAAAGTTGAAAATGTCATGGCAGAAGAGAAATGGAGGGTAATGAAGTTATAGGACCTTCCATTGTACCATTATTAGGTCAATCCTTTGGCAACGTGTAACTGGTCAGAGACTAACAGAGTCAAACTTAATAATTCCCTTTTATTAAGTCACCCTTCCATCTTATTTTTTAGAATAATACTTTCTCAGAAAGCCAGAGATTAAGTCAATTTCCCAGTTCAATAGTGAGAGTAGTGAAAGAGAGAAAATAGTGGTGGATTTTCTGGAATCAGATTTTGTATTATAATAATGCCTGATCTTGGCCTGAAAAAGAATTGAGAAGATGTGTTCCAAAGGTTGGTGAGGAGGGTGTAGGGGGGATAATGTTATGATATATTTTACATTCAGTAAGGAATGGTTAGTGCAATGGTTAATCTTGCAGAATGCTTCCCCCCACTTTTTTGAATGTCTATTACAATGGGCAAATTGCTGGGTAAGTTTAGGTGGAAAAGATATATTTAAAAATAATGCGATGTACAAAACAAGCACAAATAAAATTATACAGATTATATTTCATATATTATCTCTGTAATACATTGTGTGTGTGTGTGTGTGTGTGTGTGTGTGTGTGTGTGTGTGTGTGCGCGTAGGGGGGGAGGGAGGGAAAGAGAGAGAGATGGAGGGGGAGGGGCAAGGGAAAAGAAAAGAGTATAAAAAAGAAGGAAGGAAAGAAGGAAAAAAATCACTAAGTGAAATAGTAAAATATTAGTAAATATCACCTTTTTTATGCTTCCTTAACTCAAAGGTAGTTTCAATGAAGGGGCAGAAGAAATCTCCCTTTAAATTGAATCCAGTAATTTCAAGTAATATACAAATAATTGAGATGATGCAAGGACAAGGGAGAGTTTGCTCATTTCTAATTTACTTCAGAGGAAATGGTCCCCAAATTTGACTCTTAAATTTGTTTTTATTATCTCCTTTTTCTGGATGTTCAAATTCAGAATGACTCACCAGCCCACTGATTCTAAGCGGCAGTCTCAATAACTTCCATAGGGGCAAAGGAGTTAACTATCAGGCCAGTAACCATTTTAAATAAATGAGAGAGGACAGGGTCAGCTGCTGGTTCCAGCTTCTGTCAGCTTGGTTATCACTGGGAAAAAATAAATTCAATTTTGAAGAGATACCTCCTGTTGAGCAGCAGGACCTCCTTGAAGTTACTTGGCTGTCTTCTGCATTATGTTCCTTAAGCTGTTCCTCCCTGTCACCTCCCTGTCATGCTAGGATCATACGCAAATTTATCTATGCTGAATTTTGTTCTTGCTCTTGAAGAGATTGCAGAGACAGGGATCTCACGGTGATGCCTGGTGCTCATGACTTAATGCCAATATTGCTTCAGCTTCTTTGTTAGCTTAGCAACCAGCAGGGGTAATTTACCATCACAGGAGCTAATCAGGTCAAGTAATTTAAAATGTTTTTGAAAGGAATGACAGAAACTGAAATGAATGAGGCAAAACGAAATGCAGCTACAAACATGAGTTTCAGAAGCATCTAGCATAAGGGAGAGATGGAAACTGGAGGTGTTAAAATTCCGCTTGTATTAACTGGTCCAATACCAATGACGTAGTTTTAAAATATTTCCTTGAAAGTGACAGAATAGTAGAATTTTCCCAGAAAACTATGAGAGTATCATCTAATTAAGATGGTCATAAATCACTCAGACATTTTGAAAATCCCTTTATAAATTTCTCAGGCTCTTGGTTGATTTTTTTTAAGTTGTCATTTGGAGCAGACCTATTTCAGAAAAATTCTGCTTGGCCATTGCCTAAGGATAAGCTCTTGGAGCTTTAATATATTAAAGCATTCAAAGCAGAAAGTGAAATACAAAGTTTTGAAAACACCGATGTTTTATGGGCACAGAGAGAACGGCCTAAAAATGTAATTTGAGGTCTTGAGTGTTGGTGAGTCAACACATTCTGAATGAATATGGGGACAACAGGGTTGGCTGTTTCAGAGCACAGACAGAGGGATAACCCAGAAATTACCTTCCTCCTATTGTGAATTCTGTGCTCCATCTTGCCTCAAGGTCATATGTTAGTAGGGAGAGTTCATCTACCTCCGTGAGAATCTTTGGCTGTTCCCTTCTTATCTCAGCAATGCACCTGAGCCCACCCCACATCTTTCTTGGCAGCTGGACTGCTGAGGTCCCCTCTCCTCTCCTTTAAAGATAACAACTATTACAGAAGTTGGTCTATTCTCAATCTTGGGTATTTAAAGAAGTATTGGAATTTAAGAATACCTCAAGGACCAAGCTGTGTGAATTAATGCAATACATTTTTCTTTTATCAACATGTTAAAGAAAATAGAAATAATAGGATAATTTTTAAAATTTCAAGTTTAAACTATAATATCTTCTATAATTATGTATATTTCAAGTACATTTTCACATACAGAAGAAATAAAGGAAGGGGAAGAGAATGAGCATTTATCTAGTTCCTCCTATGTTCAAGGTACTATGCTAAGTGCTTTACATACATTATCTCATTCAATCCTCACAATAACCCTGGGAGGTAGGTGCTATTACTGTCCCCATTTTACAGTTGAGAAAATCAAGACAAATAGTTTAAGTAACTTACTCAAAGTCATACAACCAGTAAGTGTCCAAGGCTGAATTTGTACACAGGTCTTCCAGACTCCTACTGTGTCACAAGGAAATTATAGTAAAATTATTGGGGGACATGAAATAAATCACCATGTCCAAGTCTGCTAGCGTTAAGGCTTTAAGAAGTAGTGAAGATATTTCTTTAATGATTGGAAAACTCTTTGTTGGGAATATTGTTGAGCAGAGGTGTTAAACTCGAGGCCCTGAAGTCTCAACCAGCTACAAAAGTCCAAAGTGCTTCTCAAACATGATTTAAATACACACAGAAAAGATTTAACTAAATAAAACAATAATATAACACTGTTAGTTTGTTATCAAAGACAATATGTGGGCCTGCAGGAATCAGTTTGTATTGGGGTTTGATACCACTGTTCAATTTATTCCTATTCAAATATCGTTTGATGTTGATGGTCTCCAATCTCACTTCCAACTCAGATTCTATGTTCCTTTTCTCTTCCTTCCAGTCATGCAAATGACTCACCTGACATGAAAATGCATGGTTGATGAAGGAAAGAAGTGCAGAATCAGAGAAAACTCTGAAGATGGTGAAGAATCACATTGGCCAGGTCGTAAATAGTACCGTGATTACAACTTGTACTATCAGTATCAGACACAAGAACAAGGTTTGGTTATACCAAGGACTATGTACGTTTTAAGTGGCAAGACTCTGTTCCCATGCTGCATATCTTTTGTGTGTGATTAAATATTTCTGATGTTTTTATTCCCATCAAACTGGTTTCATTTGATTTCTTTAAAGAATGATATTTATTTATATCTTTAAAATACAGGGATAAACTCTACATATAAGACACTCTTAAAAGTGGCATAAAACAAATCAAAATAAAATAAACTTTGAACTTCCAAAATATTTTTTTCTATTTAGAAAAAAACCTTCACAACACTATTTCAAATGTTATATTGACTAGTAAATATTTCAAACTGGGTTTCTCAGAGACATCTCTAACTACAAAGGCCTAAAACAGAAATTACCTTTCTCTGAAAACCAACTCATTCTCCTAACTTCCCCCTTCTGTTCAAAGCACTACCAGTCTTATAATTTCCTAAATTAATAACCTTGATATCTTTGACCCCTCGCCTGACATATCTAATCATCTGTGTTTCCATTTCCACAATGTGTCTTGCATTTGGTCCCTCATACAGACCTCACTTTATTTTAGGTCTTCATCATCTCTCACCTAGATTATTCCAATCATCTCCTACTTGTTCTCCCTGTCTCAAGTCTCTCTCCATTTCAGGTTATATTATTGCCAAACTGATTTTTTTTTCTTAAGTAAAGATATAAAATATTACTCTTCTACTCACTAAGCTTCAGCGTCCCCTATCAACTCTGTAGTAAGATAATCTCCTCTTTTTAACTCCTACAAGCCCTTCACAACAATATCCCATTGGATATTACTCTCACTCCTACACTCTTCAATCCAGTCAAACTTCCCTCCTTTCTCTTCTTCCCACACAATACTACATCTCTCATTTTTTATGCCTTTGTTCTGGTTGTGTTGTATGTCTGGATTTCCCCATACCTCCACCTCACAAAATCTCTCTCTTCCTTTAAGATCTCAGCTAAACTACCACTAATTACTCTTGTCAAACTCTAAAAACAAATGACCAAAAAGCTCCCAGAGGTTATCAACAAAAAGCCTTCATTGTTCTGTTGCAGGATGGAAACTAGACACATGTGCTGAGGTCTCCTCTAGAAGGAGGCCCACTGCTGTGAAGCCATGCCTTGATACATATACTAATGGCTAGACAAAGAAACATGTAGTAAGCTGTAGCTGTGGCAATGAAGAGTCAAAAGCAACAATGAGGTGGGTTTGGGCTTCATGACTGGAAAGAACGTGATCCAGACAAGAAAGTGCTTCTCTGAGCTCGAGGACCACCTGTGACTGGTATGAAACAATTCTCTGATTTTGCTGCAACAGAGTTCATCCAGAGGTTGAGCACAAAGGATTATTGTTATGCCAAACTCAGGGCACAACTTGCTTATTGGACCTGAGATATGGAAAACAGGGTGCCTTCTAAGAGTAAAAAGATGTCTCGGCATGGGGATCCTGACATTGCAAAGCCTATCCTGACCTTTTCTTCTTATTGCTAATAATTTTAGGAACATAAATTTAGAACAAGATGAGAGTCTATGTGTGATCTTGTCCAATCACATCACTCTTCAAATGAAGAAATGAGTCAGGAGATGTTTAAGTAACTTGCCCAAGATCACTCAGGCAATGAAATAGAGTCTAAGTCCAAACCAGTTCCTCTTAACCATAAAATTCATCTACCCAGAAAATAGACACGTTAGTATTCTATGCATAGATTTGTGAATTCATCTAACTGTGCTAGAAGGTTATTTGGAATTATGCCTCCAAAGTCACTAAACTGTGCATACATTTTGACACAATGATTCCACTGTTAATCCAATACCCCAAAAAGATCAAAGAAAGATGCAGGGAACAAAAATATTTGTCACAGGTTTTTTTTGTTTGTTTTTGGTAGCAGTAAAGAAGTGCAAAGTAGCTGATTTCCCATCAAGTAGGAGATATATCAATATATCTATCTATATCTGTATCTATGAGAAAATGGCTGTCTCACCAGCACTAGATAGATAGATAGATAGATAGATAAATATATATGCCTAAATAGATGGATAAAGATATATATATATATATGCATGAGGCTTGGCTGCCTCCTCAGTACACTGTATCTTTTATCTAACTACCTATATCTATCTACAATGGAACACCAGTCAACTGAAAGAAATTGTGAGACCTAGAAAGACTTGTAGAAAAAAGAGGTAGACAGAAGTGAGTAAAACCAGGAGAATAATTTATACAATAGCAGTATAAAGGCAAACACTTTTTGAAAGATTTAGGGAATTCTGATTGATGCAATGAACAATGATGATACCAGAAGACCAAAGATGAAATGTGGTACCCATCCCCTGATAAAGCCATAGTGACTCAGAGTACATAAGTGTTTTGAAGATGTTCAAAGTGTGTTGGTGGAGTTATGAACTGATCCAACCATTTTGCAGAGCAATTTGGAAATATGCCAAAAGGGCTATAAAACGTGCAAACCCTTTGACCCATCAATACCACTTCTAGAGTTGTGTCCCAAAGAGATCATACAGTGGGAGGAAGACCTGTATATACAAAAATATTTATAGTAGCTCTTTTTGTGGTGGCAAAGAACTGGAAATCAAGGGGATGCCCATCAATTGAGGAATGGCTAAACAAGTTGTGTTATATGAATGTAACGGAATACTACTGTGCTATAAGAAATGAGATGCAGAAAGACTTCATATTTACCTGGAGAGACTTATATAAACTGATGCTGATTGAGGAAAGCAGAACCAGGAGAACTTTATACATAATTACAGACATATTGTATCTGTGATAGCTAACTTTAATAGACTGTGCTCCTCTCGGCAATGCAAGGTTATAAGACAACTCCAAAAGACTTATGATGGAAAGGGATATCCACATCCAGAGAAAAGAATTACAGAATTTGAATGGAGATTGAAGCAAACTGCTTGCTCTCTCTCTCTCTCTCTTTCTCTTGTGTTTTGTTCCTTCTTTCTCGATGTTTACTCCCTTGGTTATGACTCTTCTTTACAACTTGACTAATGTTTTATGCAAAGGTATCTGTAGAACCTATATGGGATTGAGTGCCACCATGGGGGGAGGGAGAGGAAGAAGGGCTACAAAATTTGGAACTCAAGGATTGTGGAATTGAATGTTGTAATCGAAACGTAAATAAATATTTTTTAAAAAAGAAAAAAAAGTAAACGGCCAATGTGGGAATTTGTTTTGCTCGCCTATGCATTTGTTATGATGGTTTTGTTGCTGTTTTGACTTTTGCAATGGGGGATGGAGAAGTAGTGGAGGGAAAGAAAATAGATTTTTGATAATCAGATCAAGGTAAAATCTACCAATTAATTAACAGGCATTAATAAAGCACCTTTCCTTAGTCACTGTGCTAAGCACTGAAAATAAAAAGACAACAATTTAAGTTTCTTCCCTCAAAGAAATTATAATTCAAAAGATGACAGGTACACATATGCAAACACATATATCTGTGTGTTGTGTATTCATATCCATATACAAAATCAAAGAAAGTAACTTTAACTGGAAATGCACTATCAATTGGTGGGGAGGAATTGGGTGGAGAGGAGCCATCTACAAATGTTTCTTGAGTTAAATCTCAGAGGAAATAATTTCTTTTGTGCTAAAAGTCCTGGAGTTTCCTCAGGTACAGAAAAGTTAAGTAATTTGCCACACAGCTAGTATCAGATCAGCAGGATGTGCACCCTGGTCTTTCTAACACCATGCCCCATGTTCTGTGACAACAAGATGCCTCCTCAGTTAGAAATTATTTTGCAAACAATTGGGTTGATCATGGTCCCATGAATGATCATTTGGAAGGACAACCTGAATTTCATTAAAAGTGACATTGATTATTCAAGAATATACACTGAGTAGCCTTTACTGTCTGACTGTCTAATTAGGACCCAGACTTGAACTGGCGTCAAAGTTTGTGGTTCACTTTCAAATCCTGCAATATCCTAGTTTGGCATATCCTTAAACCTCTAATCCTCTCTTCGATTATAACTGCTCAATATAGATCCCTTCACACTCTACTACTCAGAACCCAGTAAACATATATAAGCTCAGTGCTTCCCTCTGCCAAATATCTGTTTCACTGTTGAAAACAGTCTGCTTCTGATTCAAACACTGACACCGCATATAAACAGAGTTTGTTTAGTGTATGCATAGAAATTCCTGATTGCTAGTATATGTGTAGTGCCTGCTAACATTTTGTCTGATTGAACATCTCTAGTCCTATTAATATTATGGTCAGCTTTGATATTGCCTTCCTTGACATTTCTAAAACACATAAAGCACTTTGAACATCTCCATATTTCAATCAGCAAAGTGTCTGAATTAATTTTAGAATTAAATGTCCCCTTCCTTTGACTTCACCCATCTCTTACAGAGGGCAAATATCTGTACCAACCTTCCAAAGTGCTTTTCAAAGTCAAACATGTTTATGTTGTTTCTGGAGATAAGTATCATTCCCCAAAGCCTATGGTGTTTTCATTGAAAGAGATTACTTTCCCTGATCCAGCTGAGTCCAAATGCTTTACACTTGAAAGTGAATTGCTCATTCATCTGAGTGCTTTATTATGTCAGCAACCTATAATTATGCTTTAATTAAATAATTGCAGAAGGTAATGTGCCAGAGAAGACATTAAGGAGCTTTAACATACAAGTGAATTATTGGATGACAATACCTAGGGCAGTATCTAAAGCAGCCGATGAATAAAGAAATCAGATGATGGAGAGTAACAGAATAAGGTAATCACAGATGCTCCTTTCTATGATAAAGGGATAGATTTTAGGATCTGGGAAAGTTAATCGAATGTATTTTAGTATAGAGGAATTAATTTCTCCCTCATATCCTCCAGATATATGGGGATCCCCCTCCATGAAAGGAATTGGGTCCAGATAGATATTACCTGAACTTTCAGTTTCCACTACTTCCTTTAACGTGACTTGTACTGTTGGAGAAGGTGTTTTTGCTTCTCTTTTAAAAAATATGTTTTATTTATTTTATATTTTTAGTTTTCAACATTCATTTCCACAAGATTTTGAGTTCCAAATTTTTCTCTCCATCTCTCACCTACCCCCACCCCAAGATGGCAAGTATACCGATTACTCATTCCCCTAGTCTGCCCTCTCTTCTATCCCTCTTATCACCCCCTTCCTCCCTACTTTCTTATAGGGCAAGATGGATTTCTATATCCCAATTACCTGTATGTCTTTTTTTCTAAGTTTCATGTAAAAACATTTTTTAACATTTGTTTTTAAAACTTTGAGTTCCAAATTCTCTCCGTTCTTCCCCCCATCCTCATTGAGAAGACAAGTAAATCAATATAGGTTAAACATGTGTAGTAACGTAAAATATTTCCATAATAGCCATATTGTGAAAGATAACTATATTTCCCTCCATCCTATTCTAACCCCCATCTATTCTATTTTCCCCTTTGACCCTGTCCCTTTTCAAAAATTCTTGCTTCTGACTACCCTCTCCCCTAATCTGTCCTCCTTTCTATCATCCCCCCTCTTATCCCGTTCACCCTACTTTCCTGTAGAGTAAGATACCCAATTAAGTCTGTATATCCTTCCCTCCTTAAGCCAAATCCAATGAGAGTAAGGTTGACTCATTCCCTTTCACCTCCCTGTGGTTCTCTCTCCATTCTAACAACTTTCTCATGTCTCTTTTATGTAAGATAATTTACCCTATTCTATCTCTTCCTTTCTCTTTCTCCTAATATATTCCTCTCTCACCTATTAATTTTATTTTTTAGATATCATCCCTTCATATTCAACTTACCCTGTGCCCTCTGTATATGTATACATGAACACACATATACACACACACATACATATACATATAAATATATAATATATACATACACATATGTTTATGTTTCCTGTTTATCTTTTCATGCTTCTCTTGCTTTTGATATTTGAAAGTCAAATTTTCTGTTCAGTTCCGTTCTTTTCATCAAGAATGCTAGAAAGTCCTCTATTTCATGGAATATTCATTATTTTTCCCTGAAGTATTATATTCACTTTTACCGGGTAGATGATTCTTGGTTTTAATCCTAGCTCCTTTGACCTCTAGAATATCATATTCCAAGGCCTTCAATCCCTTAATTTAGAAGCTGCTAGATCTTGTGTTATGCTGATTGTGTTTCCACAATACTCAAATTGTTTCTTCCTGACTGCTTGTAATATTTTCTCCTTAACCTGGGAAGTCTGGAATTTGGCTATAACATTCCAAGGAATTTTCTTTTGGGAAGTTTTTTCCAAGGGGCAATCAGTAAATTCTTTCAATTTCTATTTTGCCCTCTGGTTCTAGAATATCAGGGCAGTTTTCCTTGATAATTTCTCAAAAGATGATGTGTAGGCTTCTTCTGTTTTTATTCTGGCTTTCAGGTAGTCCAATGATTTTTAAATTATTTCTCCTGGATCCATTTTCCAGGTCAGTGGTTTTCCAATGAGATATTTTACATTGTCTCCTACCTCTTCATTCTTTTCTATTTGTTTTATAATATCTTGATTTCTCATAGTCATTAGCTTCCATTTCCTCCATTTTAATTTTGAAGGAATTATTTTCTTCAGTGAGCTTTTCACCTTCTTTTGTATTGGGCAAATTCTGCTCTTTAAGGCATTCTTCTCTTCATTAGATTTTTGGGCCTCTTCTATCATTTGGTTTAGTCTATTTTTAAGGTGTTATTTTCTTCAGTATTTTATTTGGGTCTGTTAGTAATCTGTTGACTTTTTTTCATAATTTTTTCACATCACTCTCATTTCTCTTACAAATTTCTCCTCTATGTCTCTTACTTGATTTTCTTTTTTTTTTTAATATTTTTTTTCAGGTGACTTTGTTTTATTAAATTTTTTGAGTTACATATTTTCTCCCCGTCTTTCCCCCGCCCACCACCCCAAAACAGCCATCCCAGTGTTTCCCCCCTCCCCCAGTCTATTCTCTCCTATGTCACTTTTTGGTAGGGCAGGATGGATCTCCCAACTGCAGTGCCTGTGTATCTCAAGTTCCAGTTGGATG
>JAQQSU010011210.1:0-12229 GCA_028627135.1 Pseudochirops cupreus
CTAGACCCACTGCCCAATCACAAAGCTACAAGGCACGGGCATTCCTGGAAAACAAGCCTGGCGCCACAGGCTCCACGTGATCACATTCAGCCTATTAGGGAACAGAGTATACTTTCAAATATCCAAGGGTCCTCAGTCACGTAGACACTTTAGCAAAGGGCCTAGGGGCAGGGAAGATCTTCAGATTCCCATAACACCCACTGAACAAGTTCCAAACTCTTCAGCTTTCAAGTCCCTTTATAGCCTAGCCTCAGTTACTTTTCAGTCCTTGTCTGAAACAATGATCCTTCAAATACACTTAATCTGTCCTTAACCCTCTGCTCCTCTCCTCAAATTAGACTCCTTGAATGCCCTACATGTGTCCTATAGCACCGTGCTTTCTCACTCATGCCATTCTCTCTATGATGGCCTTTTGTTCTCATCTCTGACTACTGCAGCCCCTCCCCATATCTCCCAGCCTTCAAGACTCAAATTGAATGCCACCTCTTCCACGACACTCCTTGTGATCCTTGCAGGCATAAGTGATTTCCCCTGAATTCTAATAGCATTTTGTTTGTACATCTTTGGCACTCATGCTTTGTATTATTAGCCTTATATAAGATGCCTAGCATGGTGCCTTGAAAATAGGAAAGATCTTAGTAAATATTAGATATATGAACAATTAGGTATAATCTTTGACCTTATATTTTTAAGAGGAACATACATAAACTGCAGATCATTCAAAGGAAAGCAATAAGGATAGAAAAGAGGCTCAATATTATGCCATAAAATTTCACGGGTAAGTGTTGGACTTGATGCCTGGAAAACATAGGTGCAAAGCCTGCCTGAGTATCGTTTGTTATGTGACCATAGGACTATAATCTAACCTACGTGAGCCTCAATTTCCTTATCTGAAAAATGGTGATGATGAGACAATATGATATAAGGGAAAGAACATTGGATTTGGAATCAGAGGACCTGGATTCAAGGGAGCATAGTCAGCAGCGACTGAGTCCAATCTGTTTATTTTACAGTTAGAGAAACTAAGGCCCAGAGAAGTTAAGTAACTTTTCCAGGTGTTTCCAAAGTGTTTGAGGTAGGACCTGAACCCAAGTCTTTCTAACTTCAAAGTCCAGTGTTCTATTCACTACGCCACCCTGCCTCTTGAAATCCAAACTCTTCCACTTACTACCTAAAGGACGTAGACCTTTTTGACCTTAATTTCCTCCTCTGTGTAATGAAGGGGTCGGACTGGCAGGCATCTAAGTCCCTTCCAACTAAAGATCTCAGGATAAGAAGGGTAGCACCTGCCTCACAGGGTTAGTATGAGGTTCAAATAGGGATAACACATGGAAAGCCCTTTGCAAACTCAGATATGCGTAATAAATGCCAATCGTTACTATGATGGTGAAGAAGCTGCTGAAGGAACCAGGGCTCTTTAAGCTGGAGAAGAGGTTTAGTCAGATACCACAATTGTTTCCAAGCATTTGAAGGGCTGTCTTGTAGCAGAGAGATCAGATTCACTCTGTTTTTCTCAATGTGAACAATGGGGGCCAGGGGCAAAGAAGCAAATTGGGGTTCCACGTGTAACAAAAACTTTCTATCAGATCTGCTAAAAAATGGAAGCAGATATCTTGGCAGATAGTGGGTTCCCTCTCACTGAGGATCCAGAAGCAGAGGCCAAATAACTACAACTTTATAGATGGAATTATTCTTCAGGTATGGGTTAGACTAGATGGCCTTGGAGGTCCCTTCAACTAGGAAATTCTGTGACCCTATGATTATTGTTGTCATTCAGTCATTTCAGTCATGTTTGGCTCTTTGTGACTCTGTTTGAGGTTTTCTTGGCAGAAATGTCAAAGTAGTTTACCATTTCCTTGTCCAGCTCTTTTTACAGATGAGGAAACTGAGGCAAGTAGGGTTAAGTGACTTGCCCAGGGTCTGAGTGTCTGAGGCCAGATTTGAACTCGCAAAGGTGAGTCTTTCTGACTCTAAGCCCAGTGCTCTCTATCCACTATACCACCTAGCTGCTCCTATGATTATAATGATTTACTTTATCTCTCCATCAAGTCTACAGACTCACTCAGTACCAAAATTACATCATGAATTCTTGCATACCTTCAGCATCTAGTTTGGTGTCTGTTACAGGAGCTTAACAAATACATAGTGAATGAATGAAAGAAAAATCAGACATAGTCTTGAACCTCAAGAAGCTTACAATCTGGTCATCCGGAGTAGTTGCTGAAACCATTTCAGTAGCACTTTCTATTATTAGACCTCACAGTAGAATGTTATAACTGGAAGGGACTTTGGAGATCCCCTAGTCCAACAGCTTCACTTGACAAATGGGGAAACTGAGAACCAGAAAGATATTTGTTGGTAATGGTTTTAGTCATTTATTTTTAAGATTTTTTTTAATAAATTATTTTGAATTCCAAATTCTCTCCCTCTCTCCAGCCCTTCCCACCCATTGAAAAAAACAAGTAATATAAAATCAATTATACATGTGAAATCATGTAAAACATATTTCTATATTAGCCATGTTGCAAAAAAATTAAAATAAAGTGAAAAAAGTTGTACTTCAATTTTCTCTCAGAGTTCATCAGTTCTCATTTGGGAGGGAGATAGAATGTTTTATCGTGAGTCCTTCAGAATTGTTTTAGATCATTGTATTGATCAGAGTCACTGTCTTTCACAGCTGGTCATTATTACAATATTGTTATTATTGTATACAGTGTTCTCTTTCTGCTCACTTTGTACCGATTCATATAAGTTTTCCCAGGTTTTTCTCCTGACACCATTCTTTTTTATCATTCCTTATACCACAATACTATTCCATCATAGTCATATATCACAATGTGTTCAACCATTCTCCCAACTGATGGGCATCCCCTCAATTTCCAATGCTTTTCCACCACAAAAAGAGTTGCTATAAATAGTTCAATACATATAGATCCTTTTTCTTTTTCTTTGGGATCTCTTTGGGACACAGACCTAGTAGTGGTATTGCTGGGACAATAAATATGCACAGCTTTATAATCCTTTGGGCGTAGTTCCAAATTGTTCTCCAGAATGGTTGGACCAGTTCACAACTCCACCAACAATTCCTATTTTTTCACATCCCTTCCAGCATTTGTCATTGTCCTTTTCTATCACTTAGCCAATCTGATAGGTGTAAAGTGATACCTCAGAGTTGTTTTAATCTGTATTTCATTAATCAATAGTGATTTAGAGCATTTTTTCATGTGTCTATAGTCTTGATTTCTTCTTCAGAAAACTGGCTTTTCTTTATCCTTTGATCATTTATCAATTGGGGAATGGCTATTTTTATAAATTTGACTTCATTCCCAATATATTTGAGAAATAAGCCCTTCATCAGAGAAACTTGCTGGAAACATTTTTCCCAATCTCCTGCTTTTCCTCTCATTTTAGCTGAGTTGGTTTTGTTTGTGCAAAAACTTTTAAAATTTCAGGTAATCAAAATTATCCATTATTCTTCCCATGATCCTCTCTATCTCATTTAATCATAAACTCTTCCCTTATCCATAGATCTGACATGTAAATTTTTCCATGCTCCTCTAATTTGCTAATGATATCACCCTTTATGTTTAGATCATTTATACATTTTGACCTTATGTTGGTATATGGTGTGAGATGTTGGTTTATGCCTAGTTTCTGCCAAACTGCTCTCCAGTTTTCCCAGCAATTTATGTTAAATAGTGAGCTTGTGCACCAAGACCCAAAAAGATTGAGACATGCTGTTTCCATCCTGATCTCTCTAGGGATCTGATACACCAATTTTGACTCATTTTGTTAAAAGTTATTAATATGTTAGAATGTCTAGGAAAAAATCCTATCACCTTAATATTGGCCCAACTGTAGTGTTAAACCAAAAAAATGACTTTCACAGTAGGAATTTCAGCTATTGTCTCAGGGAAATATTTTGGGATGAACTTTGCTCCTGCCCCTCACATTTTAAGAATCAAGTGGTTTTCTACCTATTTACTAGGTTGGCCTAGTCTTGGACATCTGTCCCATGACATTCAAAGCTTTGAATGCCACTGGCATGAATTTCAAACTTGACTTAAAGCTTTGCCTCTTTCAACCAAGATCTCAATATTTGGGTAACAATTTGGTTTGATGATTGAGGAAAATTATTCTTATGCTGTATCATTTAACAATCAGTATTATTCTGTTATCCAGCCTTTTCCTCATTTTGTCAAACCCCATTTCCCTGTCTAGCTCAAAAGACAGCCTTTCCCAGTCTGAAATAAATGTATGATTGAATAATATGATCACTCCTAGCCCCCAGGGCATTTGCTAGTTTGCCAGTTTAATATGGCTTGATTTGTTTACAAGTAAAAAATGAATCCATTTGGGCTGGGCTCCTCCCCAGGGGATGACTGGCATGTGGTTGCTTCTCCTTGTCAAAGTTAGAGGCAATTTGATCTCCATGGGGAAAGACTAACCTGGGAGATCCTATTTGGGGTGGTTCTGATTTTCTGGCTAAGACTACTAAAGGCAGCTGAGGCCCATAAACCTGTTGAGGGACAAAATAATAGGAAAGAGCTGATATAGTCCTTAACTCACCTCCTCATTAAAATGTCTACCAATCAGGAAAGGTCCAAATGATGCACTGTCAGGTCAATCAGAAGGAGGACACATCTAGGTTTAAAAGACCCTGTTGGCCCTCACTTGGGGTCCTTGGTTATTGAAAGAGGCTATTGATCCAATTTATTAGTTTGTTAGACTAATTAAATAAATTGATTATGCTCAGGTCCCTGTCTTTGCTGAGATGGCCAGAGTGACCCATGTAACTAGTAACTACACTTATCATTGTTAAAAACCTGTAATCTTTCAGTAGAGAAAATACATGCCTCAATTTACCTCGGGGTCATTTTACTCAAGAAACAATTACTCTTCACTGCATTAAGGATGATAGATTTGATGCTGGAGGGAATTTTACAGGCCATGAAGGATCACCGATTTAGAGCTGAGCTTACGGAGTCCAACCTCATTTTGCTAATGAGGAAGCTGCTGTTTGGAAAAGTTAAGTGACTTGCTCAAGGTCACACAAGTATTAAGTGGCAAAGGTGGGATCTGAACATGAGCCACACAAACATTTTTTCCATGCTACCATATGTATTAGTTCCTGTCCGTTACAGGGAAAAAAGGACCTCTCTTCCTTATCTAATTTCTCTGCTTCCCAACTATTTAAGACATCCTAATTTTCCACTGAAACATGCTTGTGATTTGCTCTGAAGCCGAGTAGAATAATAAAAGGAAGAATAATTTAAAAAATATGTGGGCTTAACATTCTGCAGTTTCTCGATCTGATCATATTAATGAGAAAGTTAAAATTCAAAATCACAAAAATTTCTGTGAAGTAGGAGTGCACTCAGACACCTGTGCTTGTGTGAATAGCGGCAGGCAGGCAACCTGTCACTGTGCTCCCCAAGGTCAGAAATCTCCAGAGAGCCAATGAACCTTCGGGTGACAGCTTATAGAATGTTCATTCTGGATTTGGAGGTGGAACATTTTAAATGTTGCCAAGAAAGAAAAATAATATTCTCCCTAGAACTGAAAGGTAAGGAAGGGGAATGTGAAATGCCTCTGGCACATCAGGCGTGGAAGGGGAACATTTTCCTCAGATCTCAAAAAAAAAATAAAAGAACAACATTTCACTTGGTCTGTTCCAGTGGCAAGAAGGCATCTTCATCTGTGTATGGAATCCCTGTAAAATATACAGGCATTGTTCCTTCTGAAATCCAAAAAATAAATTTGTAGGACTGTTATAAACAAGTCAAGGTAGAACTGCTACACAGAGCAATTTGTCCCCTTGAATGGAATTTATACACCCTGAGATTGAATTTTGAAGGACTGATTTTCTTACAGAAACTATTGGATTTGGACTGACTTCTCAGTGGTACAATGGATCTTAAGTCATAGGTTCTGGGTTGGAACCCCTACATTGCCACAATGTGATTTTGGGCCAGCAATTTCCCCTTTCTGTGCCTCAGTTTCCTCATTTGTAAATATAAGGGACTGTAATAGATGATGTTTATGGTCCCTTCCAAATTCAAGTCTGTAATCCTATGATTCCCATTCAGTATCATGCCTATGAAACCACATTCTTGCCTTTGGGTTCATCAGCAAGTCAGGTTTATACAGGTTGTAATTAGTCATTCAATAAACATTAATTCAGTACATACTATGGACCAGCACTGTACTAAGTGCTGGGGATACAAGTATTAAAACAGAGAGTGCCTGCCGTCAAGGAGCCTACAATCTAAAAGACTAAAAAGGGAGATGAGTCAGAAAGGTGGTGGCTGCCAAGGGAGCATGGTGGAAAAGTTGAGCCAGATGAGAAATTATATATTCTGAGCTGAGCTCCTTCATTAAATAGAGGTTTTAGAGTCCATGTGCTACTCTCCAATCAGAGGGACAGAGGGTAATGATGAGGTAGATGCTGATGGGATCTTATAGTATAATGATTACATAATGAATTCTAACCCAAGACTCCCAAAATATTTTGTTGCTGAAGAGGAATCCTGCATAGTAATGAAAGTTATTCTCATTCAGTGAATTCCTGAGGTTGGTTCAATTTTGGTTAAACCCTTGGGATTTGGTTCTTACTATATCATCTAGCCTTAAAATTATCATCTCATTTTTCTCATCTTTTTGATGAATTTGAAATAGAAACAGAACTTAGACAAGTCACTATCCTACTATTATTCATTTATAATTAATATTATGTGGACTTGAAGAAATTGATAAAATGACAACTTTTGGTCATTAAAGGAAAATATTGAGATGTAGGCTCATTCTCTGCAGTTCTCTTGAAGGCGTTTCCAGGACAACTCAAGTAGCTGACAAGATGACAGAGATAGCATGGAATGCATCTTGCCATATGGTTTTTATTTCTTCTACTAGGTCTTTGTATTTTGAAAGCTTTTCAGTACAAGTGCTTTGGAGATTACAAGTATTTGGTCTGGTGGCATCTGTTAAAAAATGTTCTTCTTAAATATTTATAAATAAGTGTTATTTCCAAGCTTTGGGGACTACAATTCTGTTTATTAAAAGACCACAGTTACAGCACAGTATTTTTTTTTAATTCTTGAAGCTATTGATGGGGGGGAGAGAGTGTCACATTTATAATAAAGTGATTTTTCATGCTAATTTAGATTTGAAAGTGAATTTCTGTTATATAATTATAGCCCCCTAATCATGTGTAAGTATCCAATACATGCTAAATGTTTACAACCTGCAGTGATATGTTGCTCAGTTTCTACCATGTCATTACATAATCTGCATTGATCAATCAATCAATAAACATTTATAAGATCTTAGTGGGTGCCAGGTACTGTACTAAGTGCTAGGGATACAAAAAAAAAAGGCAAAAGAAAGTTCCTGCCCTCAACACACTTACAGTCTAATGGGAGAGGCACTATGTAAACAAATATATACAAAACAAGTAATATACAGGATAAATGGCACAGAAATAAAAGAGGAAAGGCACTAGAATTATGAGGAGTTGGTAAAGGTTTCCAGTAAAGGATGAAATTTTAGTTGGGACTTAAAGGAAGGCAGAGAGGCCAGTAGTCAGATTGGAGGAGGAAGAGAATTCCAGGCATTGGGGACAGGTAGAAAATATACCTGGCACAGAGATATGGAATGTCTTATTCATGGAACAGCAAGGAGATCAGCGTCACTGAATTGAAAAGTACATGTTGGGCTGAAAGTCATAAGAACCCTCAAAAGGTAGGAGGGAACTAGCTTATGAAAGGCTTTGAATGCCAAACAAGAGCATTTTGTATTTGATCCTGGAGGTCATAGGAAACCAATGGAGTTTACTGAGCAAGGGGATTAATATCATAGGACCTACATTTCAGAGACTTGAGGCAGGCAGACCTATCAGCAGACTATTGCAGTAGTATAGGCGTGAGGTGATGAGGGTGATGAGGGTTACATCAGAGAAGAGAAGGAGACATATTCGAGAGATATTGTAAGGGTGTGTGGTGTTGCTCTCTATAATCTAGGGAAGGCAGGGAGGGGAAGTGCTTAGAGGGCAAAGATATTAAGTTCTATTTTGGACATGTTGAGTTTAAGATATCTACTGGGCATCAACAAATCTGAAAAGTAGTTGGAGATTACAGATTGGAGATCAGCAGAGAGTTTGAGGCAAGAAAGGTAGATTTGAGAATCAGGATAGAGATGGTAATTAAATCCATGGAATCGGATGAGATCTCCAAGTGAAGTAATATAGAAGAAGAAGAGAAGAGGGCCCAGGATAAAACCCTGAGGGACACCTGTGGTTAGATCAATACATATGGGCTTCCTAAGGGTAATCTTTCTTTAATTTTAGTAGCAATGACTTTACCCTAAATTGTTCTGATAAATTCCTCCATGTATATAAACAAATACATAAGACTCAGATATTTGTTCAACACTTTATGAACTTAGCTATGAATATGTTCATGTGGATGTTCTCCCTACAGGACCTTTTGATTCCACTCATGGGTCTAACCCATTTCAGAGACCACACAGAGATAAACTACTTTCATTACAAAGATAAGTGTAGTGGCATATACATACTGCTAACTTTTACCATTGGTTTGTGAACTGAGGTCTGTTTATTCCAAAAATATTTCTGTACATTTTTAGCCTGTTTATCATATGTCAATGAGAATAACTATCGATCCTCTTCCTAATTTTTTCACGTGAAAGTGTTGAGGCAGCACAATGGATAGTGCACTATCCTGGGAGGAAGACCCGATTTCAAATCTGACCTGAGAAGTTTACTAGCTTTGTCATACTGGGCAAGTCATCTAGCCTGTCTTCCTCAGGTTTGCCATCTGTAAATTGGGCACAATAAAAGCACCTACAGCTCCTAAAGTTATTATGAGGATAAATTGAGATAATATTTGTAAAGCACTTTTGAAACCTTAAAGCACAATATTCATGTCACCTATTATGATTATTGTTCTATAGCTGGTGATGAACTTCATTGTTCCATTATCGTTATTATTATTATTATTACTATTATTATACAGTTTTCATTTGGACACCTTATAGGTCTGTTGTGGCCCATTTTATCATTCTAAAAGTGCATGCGAAGACCGTTATTGCAGAGGTATTAATAGTCCTATGTGCATTCTTCCCATTTATTTCAGAATGTAAATCAATCTCTTAACATAACCCTCAGCTTTCTCCTTGATAGTGCTACAAGCAATAGCTCTTGCCTGGATTAACACATTTATTAAGTATAACCTTCATCTTTTGGTTTGATTTGACCTCCAAATTTAAGATTTAAGCCTTTCATCTTTACTTCTTCTTCACATCATTATAAACTTTACACTTATTGGGCCCAAATGATATTTTTTATATCAGTGGGGAAAGTTTCCATTTGGCAAAGTAGCAGCTTACTGTGTTTTTCAGTGGAGCAATGTAATATAAGGTCATCCATGTATCTAGAATGATTAATTTGATATTTGGGAACAATTTTCTCTTTGACTTGAAAGGGACAGGTATATTCAATTATATTCAGAAGGGATAATAATGGGTTTAAGGTTAGGTAGAATCCTAGTGGTCATAAACTTTCTCATAAAATGCCACATTTTATATCAATTGTCCTTTACATTACCAAGTTAGGGATCTACTTTAATAGAGGACAGTTTTCCATATGTCCTAATCTAGGGGATCATTGCCAGTTGTCCTGACCTGTGTCTTTCGACTGGACTCTGATGACTTTGGAGGAGAGAGTGAGGCTGGTGACTTTGTACAGTCCTGCCTCACTGATATCCAATTACTTGCAAGTCAAGACATCACCCTCCTGATGTCAAATAACAATAAATTCTCTAGCATTCATTGGAACTATTTTATGTATTTGCAATACATGATGAAGCCATGAGTACAGAACAGAACCAAAAGCTTTATAGTAATCAATAAGGGTAGAATTTAGATTACAGAACTTTCAGTCATGAGTTTTCTTTATACTCCTAGGCCTTTTTGAACTTTTCACTCCTCAATCAATGTTTTCTTATAAATGTTTACCATTTTTTGAACAATACAAGCAATGATTGTTTTGTATGAAAATATATAAATGCATAGTTGGCCTGTATTTGGGGGAGTCCTTGGTATTCTCATCTTTTAGTGATAAATATGATGTCTTCTGTTAAGAAAGATAGAATCAAATTTGCATCAGAGAAGAAGCCAGTAAATCATTTTTCCGTAAATTAAGACACCACTGTAAAACATTTAAACCAATAATTCCATTTTTCCAGAAAAGTTAGTGTCAATCACCAGTGGCATAACCAATATGCCATTATTTATATTAGCAGTACACTTTTGATCCATTTTGCATTTTTACTGTGTGGGTTTTCTTCAAGTCATAGAGGAGACCATAGGTCTCTGATTGTTTTCTCAAGCCACTTCTGCCATTGCGGTATTCAGGGAGTGCCTTTAATATTCCTAGACAGCTCCACCTTTCCATCTCAATGTCTTTATCACATAGTGTTGAGTATAGATATTGCACATTTTTTACATCCTTTCACAAATTTGGGGGAATGCATTGATTCATAATTGTTATCACAGATACTAACTTTTTAAAATTACTTTTTCTTTTTCAGTAGAGTTGACCTATTAGTCGGCTTCATACCACCGGACTCTAAAAGTTGTTTTCCAAATTCCATTCTACATATGTCAATCTCCTGTTTAAAATTATTCAAGGGGGGGTGGAGCCAAGATGACAGAGTAAAAGCAGGAACTTAGTTCAGCTCCCATTCCAACTACCTCCAATGCCTGTAAAAAAAATTACTCTAAACAAATTTTAGAGTTACAGAATCCACAAAGTGAAAGAGAGAAACAAATCTCCTGTTGAAGGCAGCCTGGCAGGCCAACAAGAAGGGTCTATCCCACCAAGCTGGGAGGTGAGCACAGTCCCGTGTGAGCCTAGACATGGGGCTGACCTGACCAGCATCACAGACCAGCCAGAGCAGACTTCAGGAGCGTGAATCACCAGCAGCTGTGGCGGTTTCCAGACTTCTCAACCCATAAATGCCAAAGAGAAAGTAAAAGGTCAGTAGGGAACTCTGCTGATCCAGGGTGAGAGTAGAGTTCAATGCAGCCTGGCCCCTGCCCCTAAGGTGAGAGGTGCTCAGTAGCTGCCTCTGGAGCTCCTGGCCTATAGATCATAGGAGGACCAAGTGATCATTCAGAGGGTAATTGTTCTTGCTTTGACCTGCTTGGATCTGAGTCACATTCTTGGGTGGTGGTCCTGCGGTGAGGAATAGCAGTGTGCCAGAGCTTGTGGTGGCTGTAGAGAGGACATACTTATACCTCTGACAACAGCTCTGGCAGCAATTTGGGACACCTCTCTCTCCACTCTGGAGGCAGAGTTCTACCACAGCAAAGAGCTCAAAAGTCAAGTAATTGGCTGGCAAGATAAACAAACAGAGGAAGTGCTATCAGACTATAGAATCCTTTTTGGGAGACAAAGAGGATCAAAACATTGAACCAGAAGAAGACAACAAAGTCAAAACTCCTACATCAAAAGCTTCCAAGAAAAATATGAATTGGCCATAGGCCATGGAAGAGCTCAAGAAGGAGTTTGAAAATCAAGTAAGAGAAGCGGAAAAAAAATTGAGAAGAGAAATGAGAATGATGCAAGAAAATCATGAAAAGCAAGTCAACAGCCTGACTGAAGAAAATAATACCTTAAAAATAGACTAACTCAAATGGCAAAAGAGGCCCAAAAAGCCAATGAGGAGAAGAATGCTTTAAGAAGTCAAATTTGCCAGATGGAAAAGGAATTTCAAAAACTCACTGAAGAGAATCACTCCTTCAAAATTAGATTAGAGCAAGTAGAATGTAATGATTCTATGAGAAATCAAGATTCTACAAATAAAACAGATGCAAACAAATGAAAAAATAGAAGGCAATGTGAAATATCTCATCGTAAAAACCACTGACCAGGAAAATATATCCAGGATAGATCATTTAAAAATTATTGGTCTACCTGACAGCCATGATAAAAAATAGAGTCTAGACACCATCTTCCAAGAAATTATCAAGCAAAATTGCCCTGATGTTCTAGAACCAGAGGACAAAACAGAAATTGAAAGAATTCACCCATCGCCTCTTGAAAAAGATCCCAAAAAGAAAGATCCTAGGAATATTATGGACAAATTCCAGAGTTCCCAGGTCAAGGAGAAAATACTGCAAGCAGTCAGGAAGAAACAATTTGAGTATT
>JAQQSU010011211.1:0-12229 GCA_028627135.1 Pseudochirops cupreus
CTATCTATCTTTGTGTGTGTGTGTGTGTGTGTGTGTGTGTGTGTGTGTATGTATATATATATATATATATATATATATATATATATGCAATTATTATTATTATTATAATTGACTACATCCAACTGGAACTTGAGATACACAGACACTGTGGTTGGGAGATCCATCCTGCCCTACCAAAAAGTGACATAGGAGAGAATAGACTGGGGGAGGGGGGAAACACTGGGATGGCTGTTTTGGGGTGGTGGGCGGGGGAAAGACGGGGAGAAAATATGTAACTCAAAAAAAAATTAATAAAGTAAATTTAAAAAAAAAGAAATAATATTTAAAGGAACTATAAAGGAAAACTATTTTTAAAATTATAAAAGAAAAAAACATTTCTATATGGAAAGATGATATGTGTAACTCCTAGGAACTTTGTTATTATTAGGGCAATTAGATGGAATTTACACAGACAGAGGGTGTGAGCAAGAGTTGGTTATGCTAGGTTAATATAAAAAAAGTAGGAGTGAGAAAGAGGGATGCAGTGGGAGAAAGAGGAAAGGAAACAGTCAAAGCTGTATTTATGGGAAAATTTATATCTCTAAATGCTTATATCTATAAAAAAGAGAATGAGAAAGTCAATACAATGGGCATGCAACTAAAACAATCAGAAAAAGAACAAATTTTAAAATACCCAATTAAACACCAGAATAGAAATTGTGAAAGGCAAAGTAAAGATTATTAAAATTAAAAAATTTAAAAACCAATAAACTAATAAATAAAACTAGGAACTGCTTTTATTTAAAAAAAAACAATAAAATAGATAAATCATAGGTTAATGTGATTTAGAAAAGAAGAAAAAAACAAATTGCTAATATCCAGAATTAAAAGGGTGAAATCATTACCAATGAAGAGGAAATTAAAGCAATTATTAGGAACTTTTTTGCCCACTTATATGCCAATAAATCTAACAAGCTAAGCGAAGTGGATTAGTATTTTTTTTTCAATTTCTTTTTTTGGAATTTATTTATTTTTTGTTTTCAACATTCATTTCCACAAGATTTTGAGTTATGAATTTTCTTCCCACCTCTTCCCTATTCCCCACCCCAAAATGGCAAGCATACTGAATACCCCTTCCCCCAATCTGCCCTCTCTTATAATCCTCCTATACCTTCCCCCCTCCCCCCTTAATTTCTTGTAGGGCAAGATGGATTTCTATATCCTGCTACCTGTATATCTTATTTCCTGGTTGCCTGTAAAAAACCAAATGTTTTTTTAACATTTGTTTTTAAAACTTTGAGTTCCAGGTTCTCTCCCTTCTCCCCTACTCCCCCACCCCCACTGGGAAGAAAAGCAATTCAATATAGGTTATACATGTGTAGTTAGGCAAAACATTTCCATAATAGTTATAATGTGAAAGACTAAATTTCCCTCCATCCTATCCTATCCCCCATTTATTCTATTTTCTCCTTTGACCCTGTCCCTTTACAAAAGTGTTTACTTCTAACTACTCTGTCCCCCAATCTGCCCTTTCTTCTATAATCCTCCCTCATATCCCCTTCCCCCTTGTTTTCCTGTAGGATAAGATACCGGATTGAGTGTGTATGCTATTCCCTCCTTAAGCCAAATCCAATGAGAGTAAAGTTGACTCATTCCCTTTCACCTTCTTGTTCCTCTCCTCCATTGTAACAGCCTTCTCCTGCTCCTTTATGTGAGATATTCTACCCCATTCTATCTCTCCCCCTTTCCTCCCAATATATTTCTCTCTTACCTCTTAATTTTTTTTATATCATCCTTTCACATTCAACTCACCCTCTACCCTCTGTCAATGTATACATGTTCACACAAACACACACACAGATATATACATATAGACACACCCACCCATAACACACATGTATACATATATATACACATGTATACATGCATATGTGTATATATACATATGTGTATATATACATGTGTGTGTGTATACACACACACACAGACACACATACACACACACACACATATATATATATATATATATATATATATATATATATATATATACATATATACATATATATTCCCTTCAACTATCCTCATACTGAGAAAAGCCTCATGAGTTACAAGTGTCATCTTTCCATGTAGGAATGTAAATAGTTCAACTTTAATAAGTTCCTTATGATTTCTCTCTCCTGTTTACCTTTTCACACTTCTCTTGCTTCTTGTATTTGAAAGTCAAATTTTCTGTTCAACTCTGTTCTTTTCATCAAGAATGCTTTCAAGTCCTCTATTTCATTGAATATCCATATTGTTCCCTGAAACATTATACTCAGTTTTGCTGGGCAGGGGATTCTTGATTTTAATCCTAGCTCCTTTGACCTCTGGAATATCATATTCCAAGGCCTTTGGTTCCTTAATATAGAAGCTTCTAGATCTTGTGTTACCTTGATTGTGTTTCCTGACTGCTTGTAATATTTTCTCCTTGACCTGGGAACTCTGGAATTTGGTTATAATATTCTGAAGAATTTTCTTTTGGGGATCTTTCTCAAGAGGCAATCAGTGAATTCTTTCAGTTTCTTTTTTGCCCTCTAGTTCTAGAATATCAGAGCAATTTTCCTTGATAATTTCTTGAAAGATGATGTCTAGTCTTTTTTTTTTATCATGGCTTTCAAGTAGTCTAATAATTTTTATGTTATCTCTCCTGGATCTGTTTTCCAGGTCAGTGGTTTTTCCAATGAGATATTTCACATCATCTTCTATTTTTTCATCCTTTTGGATCTATTTTATAGTATCTTGATTTCTCATAAAGTCATTAGCTTCCATTTGCTCCAATCTAATTTTGAAGGAATTATTTTCTTCAGTGAGCTTTTGAACTTTCTTTTCCATCTTCCTTACAGTTCTGCTTTTTAAGGCATTCTTCTCCTCATTGGCTTTTTGGAATTTTTTTTAAGGTGCTATTTTTTTTCAGTATTTTTTTTGGGTCTCCTTTACCAGGCAGTTGATTCATTTTTCATTATTTTCTTGCAACACTTTCATTTCTCTTCCCAATTTTTCCTCTGCTTCTCTTACTTGATTTTCAAAATGCTTCTTGAGCTCCTCTATCACCTGTGAGTAGTTCATATTTTTCTTGGAGCCTTTTGACATAGGAGTTTTAACTTAGTTATCTTCTAGTTCTATTTTTTGATTGATTTTGTCCCCAAAAAATTATTCTATAGTTTGATTTTGCTTCCTCTGTTTGCTAATCTTCCCAGTCAATTAGTTGACTTTTGAGCTCTTTGCTATGGTAGAACTCTGCTTCCAGAGTGGAGAGTGTTGTGTCCCGAATTTCTCAGGTTTTGCACAGCTGTTTTCAGAGCTTCTTCTAGGCACCTGCCTCAGAACTGTGAGGAAGACTGTCTCTCCAGAGCTTCAACAAGCTCCTCACCCCAAGCTAGCACTCCTCACCCCAGGACCACCACCCAAGACTGTGACTCATATCTAACTAGGGCAAAGTAAAAGAACCTGCCTCAGTACCAGCAGAGAGATTCCTGCAAATGCCCTTTAGTCGGCCACTTAGTCCCCCCATGATCTGTGGGCCTAGAGCAGCTGCCATGGGAGCAGGTGTAAATGCTGCCCCCTCCGCCACCCTGGGGGCAGGAGCTGGACTGGGTTCTTCCTTTACCTAGCTCCAACAGAGTTTCCCCACTTACCTTTTACTTTCTCCTTAGTGTTTATGGGTTGAGAAGTCTGGAAACTGCCATAGATGCCATTGATTAACCCCCCCTGAAGTCTGCTCCAGCTTGTCTGTGCTCTTGGTCTGTGTTGGCACAGCCCATGTGGGACTGCTCTCTGCCCTGAGCCCCCTGCAATAGACCCTGCCTGTCTCCCTGCCAGGCTGCCTTCAGCAGGAGATTTGTTTCTCTCTGTCACTTTGTGGGTTCTGTAGCACTAAAATTTGTTAGAGTCGTTTTTTTTTTTTACCAGTATTGGAGGTGGTTGGAGTGGGAGCTCTAGCAAGTTCCTGCTTTTATTCCACCATCTTGGCTCCACTGGAATAATATTTTAAAATATATAAATTGCTCAAATTAACAGAAGAAGAAATAGAATACTAAAATAATACTTATGTTAGAAAAAAAAAATTGAAGTAGCTATCAATGAGCTCCCTAAGGAAAAATCATGAGGACCAGATGGATTTACAAGTGAATTGTACCAAACATTTAAGGAACAATTAATTCCAATACTACATAGACTATCTGGAAAAATAGACAGAGAAGGAGTCTTACCAAATTCTTTCTATGACACAAATATGATGCTAAGACCTAAATCATAAAGACCTAAAATAGAGATGGAAAACTATAGAACAATTTTTCCCGTCAGGTGGGATTTATACAGGGCTGGTTGAACATTAAGAAAACTAATAATAAATCATATCAGTAACAAAAATAATCAAAAATATGATTATGTTGATTGTTCTTGACAAAATGCAATACCAATTGCTCTTAAAAACACTAGAAAATACAGGAATAAATGAATCATTCCTTAAAATGATAAGTAGTATCTATCTAAAACTAAGAGAAAGCATTATCTATAATTGGGATAAACTAGAAGCCTTCATATAGATCAAGGGTTAAGCAAAGATGTTTATTATCACCACTATTGTTCAATATTTTACTAGAAATTTACCTACAACAATAAAACAAGAAAAAGAAATTGAAGGAATAAAAATAGGCAACATGTTAACAAAAGCTATCATTCTTTTCAGACCATATGATTGTATATTTAGAGAACCCCAGAAAATCAACTAAAAAGTAGTTGAAACAATTAACTTTTAGCAAAGTTGCAGGATATAAAATAAACCCGCATAAATTATCATTCTTTCTATTAGCAACAAAATCCAGTAGGAAGAGAAAACAAAATTCCATTAAAAATGAATGTAGGCATTATAAAATACTTGATGGGTCTGCCTGCCAAAACAAACTGAAGAACTCTATGAACACAATTACAAAATACTTTTCACACAAAGAAAGACAGGTTTAAACAACTGAAGAAATATTAATTGCTTATGGCAAAGCCAAAACAATATCATAAAAAAGAGAACACATTAATTTACTTATTTGGTGCCATACTAATTAAACTATAAACAAATAATTTTATAGTGCTAGAAAAAGTAGTAAAATTCATCTGGAAAAATAAAAGACCAAGATAGAATATCTAGGGAATCAATGGGGAAAAAATGTGAAGGAAGATTACCTAATAGTACCAGATTTCAAACTATATTACAAAGTGATAATCATCAAAACAATCTGGTACTAAGAAACAGAGTTCTAGATAGGTGAAGTGCATAATATACTGAAGTAAATGACCCCAGTAAGCTAATGTTTGATAAACCCAAAGATCCAAGCTTTTAGCATAAGAACTCAGTATATGACAAAAATTTCTGGGAAAGCAGTCTGGTAGAAATGAGGGATAGAGCAACATCTCATATGGTATACCAACATAAGGTCAAAATGGATACATGATTTAATCATAAAGTGTGATATTACAAGCAAATTAGGGGTGCACAAAAAATTACCTCTTTAGATCTATAGATAAGGGAAGAGTTCATGACTAAATAAGAGGTAGAGAGGAGCACAGGAGATAAAATGAATAATTTTGATTACATGAAATTATGAAGTTTTTGCACAAACAAAACCAATTCAGCCAAAATTAGAAGGAAAACAGGAAACTGGGAGAAAAATTGTACATCAAATTTTTCTGATAAAGGCCTCATTTCTCAAATGTATAGGGAACTGAATCAAATTTATAAAAATTAGAGCCATTCACCAATTGATAAATAGTCAAAGAATATGAATGGGCAGTTTTCAGAAGAAAAAATAAAAGGTTATCAGTAGTCACATGAAAAATGCCCTAAATCACTATTGGTCCACAAAATGCAAATTAAAACAACTATGTGTATCACCTTACACCTATCAGATTGATGCTGGAGGGGATGTGGAAACTAATGTATTGTCAATGGAGTTGTGAACTGGTCGCACCATTCTAGAGAAAAATTTGGAACTATGCCCAAAGGGCTAGAAAACTGGGCTTACCTTTTTACTCAGTAATACCATGACTAAAGAGATTAAAGAAAAGGAGAAAGGACCTGTGTGTACCAAAATATTTTGTAACAGTTTTTTTTTCAGGTGGCAAAGAATTTGAAACTGAGGGGATGCCCATCAAATGGGGAATGGCTGAATAAGTCGTGATATACAGTTGTGATAGAAAACTATTGTGCTACAAGAAATGAAGAGGGGGATGGTTTCAGGAAAACCTGGGAAGGCTTATATAAACTGATGAAAACTTAAGTGAGCAGAACCAGAGGATTGGACATAGTAACAGCAATATTGTAACAGTAGTCAACTGTGAAAGACTTCATTCAAGAGAATTCCAAAGGACCCATGATGAAAAATGTTATCTATCTCCAGAGAGAGAACTGATGAGCTCTGAGTGCATATTGATGCGTACTTTTTTTTACTTTATTATTTTTTTCTTATTCCCCCAACATGGCTAATATAGAAATATATATATATATATATATATATATATATATATATTTTTTTTTTTTTTGCATGACTTCATATGTCTAACAGGTATCACATTGCTTGTCTTCTTAATGGTTTGGAGGGAAGGAGAGAATTTGAAATTTGATATTGAAAAAACTGAATGTTTAAAACAAGTAATAAATAAATCTTATGATCCCAAGGCATACCAGTGTTTCACCTCCTTATAACACTTCTCTGAGTTTCAGGGAACCCATGGAAAACTTGTTTGTTTGTTTTGGTGTTGTTTTTTTTTTTGTGGGCAGATTAGAAGCAGATAAGTTGGGATGAAAAAAATGAAATGTAAATTTTCAATAGCATCCTACAAACATGAGCCACCATTGCAGGCTAGAATTGTGCAGACATCGACAGAATCAGTATCTTTTTCTGATTTAAACCTATAACCTCATATAGTTGTTATGCTCTGTGTCCAGTCACTCACCAAATTTGAATTCCACATGTAGTAGATCTTGAGAAGGAAACGATTAAAAAAATTTCTCATGTACCAGGAGTATATCTCAATGAAAAAAAGCATGAAGAGATAAACGAAACCTATAACAGCCATGGCAGTCAAAAGTGTCCTGATCCCTTTACTGCTCATTTTGTAGATATTATCACCTGTGAATGGCAAAAAGAGACAATGCCCTGTCCTTTTATTTACTGTTTTTAGAAAAGTTTCCCATCATCAATACACTGGGCCTTCCCCCTCCCCACCTTAGGTTTTCTTGTTTTGTTTTAAGCTGTGGGCAGATTAATGACTAAGTTGAATATACATGAAGAGCATTAAAATAAGAGACAATACAATTAATTAAAATATCTAATAATATATGTAATCATTCTTAAATGGTTATTGGATATATTCCTTCCTATAGTTTGAATGTGAATCTCTGTTACTGTCTTTAAGGTTTTTAGCGGATTCATGTAGCTAAGGCATCTGTTCTCCCCAGATGTATAGAGCTCAATGCAAACATGGTCAATTGCTCACCTTTTGGTAGAAAATCAGACACTGAGGGTCCCCATTACTACTCAGCAATATTTCTACAAGAATTAATGCACTTTACCATCTTAAGAACCACATTTTCCTTATTCCCTATAAGCCCTGTGACCACTTTGAATTTACCTTGTATTTTCTGAAACTTTAGAACACTTTATAGAGATTTTCTCTGATTGAGGGAATGTCTTCTGTACTAACAATGGGCCCTGATGTTGGATGCTCCAGTCCTTCTCCATTGGATCCTCTCCTCCCTGTTCTGTCCTGGTCTTCTTCCTACCAGTTTAAAGAATCCTTCTGTCTCCTTTGCTGGTTTTTTATTCTTGTCTGTATAAAATCATGTACTCCAGGGCTCCATCTTGAGCTTTCTTCTCTTCCACCTCCAAAATCTTTTTCTTAGTGATCTTATGGATCCAGTTCACATGGATTCAACTAAGATAGTTATGCAGATGACTCTTAGATCTACACATTGAGACTACCTTTTTTCTCTTGAACTACACAGTCCTGCATTTTCATCTTCCTGTTGGACTTTTCCACATGGACACCACACAGGAATCTTACACTGAGTCATTTCTAAAATGGAACTCATTATCTTTTCCCCCAATGCATCCCTCCTCCTAACTTCCATATTTCTGAGTCCATCTTAGACTCTTAGACTTCTCTTAGACTGTGTTGATTTCTCAGTGGTTCTCTGAGAAACCCATATGCTTTAATTCTATGTAACTTCTTTTCCTGATATAGGAGGAGCAACCCCTATGCCATTGAGAAGGCAATATGACACTTTTGATTGCCTAAATGTTGCTTCTTGATTAGGCAGAGTTATATTTTTGACCTAACCCCTTTGGTTACCTGAGTTGCAATCTTTTCTGGGCACTGGCATTCTTCTGATCACTCAGATTCACAGCTTAGGGGTCATATGAGACTTTTTGCTTCCCCCGCTTCCCTTACAGAATCTGTTTTTGCCAATTCTTTTCTCTACTCATATTACAGCCACCCTAGTTCACTATCTCTTCTTCACTTGTCTAGACTATTGTATAGTTTCTTAATTAGTTTGACCACATCCAATCTCTCACTTCTCCAAACCATTGTCCACATAACTGCCAAATTGGTATTTCTAAAGTATGAGTAATTTTGTCTTAATGAAATAACATCTGATCACCTTTTTGGCAATTAAAACCCTTCACAATCTGTTTTAAGCTATCTTTCCAGACTGATCACATATCAATCCCCTTCACACACTCTATGCTCCAGTTGAACTGGCCTGTTCATTGTTCATTGCTCAGGAAATTCTATCTCTTGCCTCTGTGTCTTTACATAGGCATTTACCCTATGCCTGGAACAGCCTCATTCTTCACTGCTCTCTCTTGAAACTCCTCCATCTCTTCAAGATTCAGCTCAAGTGCTCTATCCTACAAGAGGTCTCCCTTGAATTCTTCTCTTCAGGGTCCCTGTTCTGGAATCTCTTTGTACTTTGTGTAAAGCTTGTTTTTAATTGCTTGTGCATATGTCAGTTTCCCACCAGGGGAACATAAACTCCTTGAGGATAGGAATCTCTAGCACAAAGCATGTTCCTATGATATTGAGGGAGCTTAATAAATGCTTATTGATTGCTTCCAGTCCTTCTTTGTCTTCTGCTGCTAAACATGGAAGACTGGAGAAGAGGCAATGCAACTAGGACCTGGAGGAACCAAGGATACTTACTGTACTCAAGACAATCATCTGGTGTTGTAGCAAGCAAATCACAAAATCTCTTGTTCCTGATAAATGCGTGAAATCCACTAATAGCCATTGCCAAGTTGTAACCAGGAAAGACCAGGAATAAACTGAGCACAATTTGTCCATATTCACCAAAATCTAACTCTATAATGAAAAGACAATCAATTAGCTTCTCCCAAAGGACATATACTCCCTGTGACAATCAGACTAAGTGACATAAGAACTCAGCTATTTCACTTTATATTTTCCCCTTACAATTGGTAACATTTAGATTTCTGCTGCCTAAGGTACCTAGCAGAAGTATTTTGACGCCTTCCTCTAGTTTTTCTTTCTTTTCTGGAGGGGGGACGGCAGGGAATTTGGGGTTAAGTGACTTGCCCAAGATCACATGGCTAGTAAGTGTTAAGTGTCTGAGGCCAGATTTGAACTTAGGTCCTCCTGACTCCAGGGTCGGTGCTCTATTCACTGTACCACCTACCTGCCCCTCCTCATTGTACTCTGAACTGGGGGCAGACCTGTTTTGAACAAAACTGATACAAAGAAGAGGACAGATAAGGACTGACAGTGGCTAAAGAAGAGAGGGTGTCAATAGGGCCACAAGTGGGACTTAGTATAGTGATGGGTCCTTTAAATGAAGAATGATAATGAGGTGTTATTATAGATAGATTGTTCCCCTGAAGAACTTTGATGGGAGTAGCTCTAACAGGCAGACAGTGGTGGCAGCTGGGAGCAACTGTTGCTTGGGAATTAATGCAAGAACAGAGAACGTTCAACTCTGTTTTGTATCTGTGTGCTGGCAGGTATTTTCTATATATTTTTCCTCTTTCTTAAGCTGTGTCATTTTGCTTTCTGTTAAAAAACAAAACTATGACCAATCATAACTACCTTGTGGTGATTGTCCTATATCAGTTGTGTGAAGATGGTAGTAAATATAACAAAGTATGCTAGTGATAGCTAAGCATAGGTCAGAGATACAAACTATGGTCCCAAACATTAGGGTTTTTCCCTAATTGGGGGCTCTGAGCTATAATCACAAGATATGTTTTTGGTTCTTAAGATTACCAATATTTTTTTTTCCCTAAAAGGTAGAATTAAATTGGACCTAGGGATTTTTCTCCTTTTTACTAGGCTAAAAATAAATCAGAGCACTGTTTTGCTACCTGGGACATGGGTAGTGTTGTCAGGTCATGAGTCCCTCACACATTCCTTTTTTCTTTCTGCAGATGGTTATACCAAGTAAATGTAATACAACTGCATAGTGGGAGGAGTATATAGTTGTTGCAAGACCTGACTGGTATCTCCAAAATTCTGAATATGACAAAAGAAAGCCCTCACATAGTGAAATATTGCCTCACAGTAACATTCTGTGGCTATAATAGGATGGGGGATCTTTTGTTTGTCAGGGTTCCTTTGATGGTCTTTAGAAAACATTTATATGAAGGGTCTTCTATTGAAACTAAGTGCCCTTGACACAAAGTCAACCCAAATGTTCTCCCTTACCAAAAAGTTATGCATCCATATATTGACATGACACACATACATACACACACATGGTTTTTTTATATGCCTATATGTATGTATATATGTGTGTACCAACCATAAACTACCCTTCTATAAGGTATTTCAGAAGTGTTTCAATATTTTTAACTTCTCTTGAGACTAGTAGGACTAGATATGAAGACTAGCTTGGAGGTCATAGGGCTAAAAACACACAGATGCCTTATTTGAAGCCTAGTTTTAACAGTAGCCTCCCTGATTAAAAGGCAGAGTTTAATCCTTGGCTCTTTAAATTTGTGCAAATAGCTTCACCTGGCTAACTGGGTAGCTGTATTGAGGTTTGGAAGGATGTTTTTAATTTAGCTAAGTCTAAGTTTTCTCCCTTAAATTTCATCTTTGAAACAGAAGAGAGAATTTCTAAGCTTCAAGCAGGGTTAAGTATACAAAGACATAGTTGTTACTGTTTTTTTTTAAATCACTAGAGACAAGCTTTTGAAAGATTTAAAATAAATACAGCTAGGATAAAATAGGAAGCTGCTGGGGAAAATTCTGCATTAAATATCTCTTTTAAAGGTCTCATATACAGGCTATATATAAACTAACACACACATGTATATCCATGTATATAAACACAAATATGCATATACACATGCTTGTACATATATACAGTATATGTGTATGCATACACAGATATGTGCACATGTGCACACTTTTGCATATCTGCTAAGTACTTAATTATTTATGTTGTCTCAACCCACTAGAATGTGGGCTCCCTGAGGCTGGGGACTATTTCCACTTTTGTACAATGCTTAGCACATAATAAGCACTTAATAAATGTTTGTTGACTGATTGCCTAATTGTCAAGGTCAGGGAAGATATGTAGAACATGGGAAATAAATCTAGCCATAAGGCTTTTGACTGAATGAACTAAGTCCCAAGGAAATGAAATAAGTCAAGGGGGATTCAGTTATGAAGGAACGGGTCATCTGGTGAGGGGAGAGAGATGTTGTTTGGGAAGAGGGGCCAAGACCACATTCCAAGGTAAAGAGAGGACAGAGAATAATTCTTCCTTTCATTTTCAATTTTTACTTTAAACCTCAAAACCTTCCAGATACCACCAAGATATTTCATCTGGAACGAATTTCTTCCTCACTTCTGCTTTTTAGAATTCTTAGCCTCCTTTAAGGACTACACAGACCCTAGGCTTTTCCTGATCCTCACCCTCCACTCTCAGTTACTATTATTTCTTTCTATTTGCTTATATGTGCCTATGTTATATTCCTGAACAGAATCCAAGTTTCCTGATGTAATGCCATGCACCAGCAGATTCCCAAAGGAATGCTACTGTGAACAGCTTTTAGAGTTCAGATTACAAAATAGAGTGAACACTCTGTTTATTCCATTACAAATCAAGACAAACATTCAAAACATTATAATATTCACAACATTACATCTTATAACATTAAATGGCCACACAGTTTTCACTACAGTGGCCACAATA
>JAQQSU010011212.1:0-12229 GCA_028627135.1 Pseudochirops cupreus
TATATATATACTCAGATATGTGCTTGTTTGCATATGAAAACCCTCTTATATAAATTTATATGTATGTATATGTCTTTATACATTTGTATTCCCTTGCCCTATCCTCATACTGAAAAAAGTTTCAACAGTTACAATTGTCACTTTTAAGACTCTAAGCTTCTTGAGGGTAGAAATGCTCCTATATTTACTTCTTTTATTTTCCATCATTCTCTGCCATTGCTAGTACCTGATAATACTGAGTACCTACTAAGTTATTGATATATTCACAGTAAAGTGAAATGAATCAGTTGTTTTAAGACTCTTTAATTGAAATTAATAAATTCTTTAACATTTAAAGACAGAAGAAACTTTAGAAATCATCTCTCCCATCCACTTCATTTTTTAAATAAAGAAAGTGAGGCCTAAAGAAGTTAGTTTACCCATGGTCACATAGATCTTAAGGATCAGAGCCAATATTTGAACGCAGAGCTTTTTATTACAAATCCAGTGGAAACACTGTGTTGCTGTTGTTCGGTTGTTTCAGTCATGTCCAATTTTTCCTGATGCTATTTGGTTTTCTTGGCAAAGATAGTGGAGTGGTTTGTCATTTCCTTCTCCAGATCATTCTACAGATGAAGAAACTGAAGCAAAGAGGGTTAAGTGACTTGCCCAGGGTCCCACAGCTAGTAAGTGTCTGGGACCAGGTTTGAACTCAAGAAGATGAGCCTTCTTGATTCCAGGCCAGCAGTCTATTCACTGTGGCACCTAGCTGCCATTGTACTCCCTATTTCAGCAGGGGGTCTAATGTTTTTTATTAGAAAACACTTTTTCATTATACTATTGTAATAGGTTACTGTTATTTGAAGGATTGCAAGCTTCACAGTCTTTTTTTTATTATTATTTTTAACTGCAGTGCCCCGACTATACCCTTTACTTTTATTAATAGATGTTATCTTGAAAAACAATAGCATCACTGCTCTATTTATTCAAGTTACAGATTGAGTGGATTGTACGTAACTTATTCATTCAACAAACACCCAGAATAATAGTAGGCAGGCACTAAAGAAGATTTTTTTTTTAAGACACAATCTATGCCTTCAAACCATTTTAAAATATGGGAGGAGGAAAAACAGGAATACAAATAACTCTTACCACTGAGAATATAAGTATAGAATCAAAGAATGATTGAAATGGTATGAGAATTCCGAGGAAAGAGAGATCAAAGTCAGCCTTATCTGGAGGGAGAAGAAAAGGGTTTCCTTGGCCACAGTTAAAATTGTCACTCTTGGTCCCACCTCCTCATTCCCATTTCCCTGAGCATTTAACTCCTAACCCGTTCCACCTTTGACTAATACTTTGTAATGAGTTATTTTCAAGGTTTTTTGTTTCATATACATTAAGGCACTTGAACATCTTTTAGTAACTGGGAGGTCAGGGATAATGAAGTGGTTGATTAGAAAAAACACAGAAATGTCTTCTTCAAGGTTCAGCTTAAGGAACTTTTCTTTCTTTGGGGTCTGATAATAACATCTGAAACAACCTAAGCAATTTTGCAGTAGGGAGTGAAGACTCATTTACCTGGGAATTCTACTGGCATTTAGAAGTTCAGCACATCACAGGCACACAAAAAATGATTTTAATTCACTTTATACATGGTTTATTAAAGACCAAATGGGTTTTAACCTGAAGAAATGTGAATTAAAATGTCCATTCCACACTGAAATCAAAATTAGTTTTTCCTGATTTCTTCTACCAGCTGTCACAATATCTTAGTATTTGAGACAGCTTAGAATTATAAATCTCTAATGTCTACTGGTAGATCAGATTTAGAAATGTAATTACTGTATTGATCAAGGGCTACCTGGATTATGAGATAGACAGAGGCTCCAGGGAAGAAGCCCGAATGTTTTATTTTGATTGCTCCATTTTCGAACACCTCTGAAATCTAAATGTATAACTCACATCAAGAGGACTCTCAGAAGAAAAGGAAATCGGTTTCCCACAAGGTTGGGCCCTTGCCCCAAGTGTTCACTCTCTAATGTCCTTGAAGTTATAGGATTTGATAATTACTCACTCATGGCTGTTACAGAAGTCACAGTACCACAAGTTACATTTGGTAAATGACTCGTGATGTACAGATCTAAGATTTAAAACTTTCACCTCAAGACATACTTTAACTTTCATTTCTTCAAGGGTGAAAGTAATATCCTCATCTTTGGGGAACAAAGTATATAGGATGATATGCTCAAATATAATTATTTTCTATTGAGAAAGTATTTTTGCTCGAGATACTTGTTATAACACAGCTTGTGATGTGGATTTGGAAAATTTCAGTTTGAAACATATTATTTACCAATATTACCAACAAAGCTCTGAAAGGAACACAGACTGTAAAACAGATGTTAGATAAATGCCCCCACCCAACATGAGTATTGGCAATGAAAAGAAAATAGTACTATGAGTGTGATAGGGTTTTGTTGCACATGCCCAAGATACCAGCGATGCAGGCATGCATACGGCAAACAGCAGGGACTTGTTTCTGAGAGAAGACATTCAATATAAATGGAAACAGAACTCAGAACTTTATCTGAGTAACTGAAATAGTGTCTTTAAAACAACCAGACTTAGGAAGTGTCTCTGTCTCTTTCTGTGTGTGTGTGTGTGTGTCTCCCTCTCTCTCTCTCTCTTTCTTTTAATCTCTCCAGCTACATTAAGGGATTGAATGTCTTACTTACCTGCAGGACAACCATCATGAATTAAAATGAATTTGAAAAAGGCCTACCTTCCCCCCACCTCTCCCTTTTAGTTTCTGCCATCTCAAGAATCAGGTTTGAGGTTTGGTTGGTCTATTTTGTCTCTCCTTTTCAGTTCTTAGGTGCAAGCAGTAGCGTCTCTACCCGGGAGCTGGACCCATAATGACCTTGGAGGCTAGATTTTTAGGCCCAATACTGCTGCCAATCCATTAGAAAAGCCCTGAGAATCCAGGGTGCTAGAATCAAGTCCAAGAGGTGCTTTGGATAGAACTTGGTGGGACCATGCTATATTGAAATTGAATTCAACTATGAACCAGTGGTATAACAGGAGATTATACACTCCAGGTGTTAGGGAAAATGTATGTTTGTTCTTGCTATACCTTTGAGGTAAATACTCCTTTGTAAAAGCTAATCTGAATGTTAAGTGGTTAAATAGAATTGGGTACCAAGGCCCTAAAATTCAGGTAACACAGTTGGTGGGAGCTTAACCAATCAATGACAAAAGAAACTAAACACCTCAATCCCCTTAAGGGTATCAGAGAACCTTGGAGGAGGGGTGAAAGGTAGCATACCAGGCCTTCAAGCAGTGGGAACCAGGATAGGCATTACTGAATATGGATGCCTAGGAGTTTAATTACTATTCCAAAGAAAAGAATGATCCAGCACTTCCTAAAAGTAGTAGAAATAATCAGTGCTTTAAAAAAAAAGAAAAAGGTTTGTTCACAGAATTTGATTGTGTGTTTTCTTGAAATCTAAAAGGCAGGGGGTGGTGCCAAAATGTCCTAGTGAAGGCAGGCATTCAGCTGAGCTCTTCCCTAAACCCCTTCAAATACCTTTAAAAAGTGACTCTGAACAAATTCTACAGTGGCAGAACCCACAAAGAGACAGAGTGAGGTATATTTCTAGACCAAGACAACCTGGAGGGTTGACAGGAAGATCCGTTGCACCAGGTTGAGAGAAGAGCACAGTCTAACACAGACCCAACCCCAGCAAAGCGGGAGCAGGTTTCAAAGGACTGAATCACTGGCATTAATGGCAGTTTCCAAACTTCTCAGCACACAAATGCCAAATACAACTTAGAAGGCCAGCAGTAGGGGGTCTTTTGGACATGTGTGAGAGAGAAGCTCAGTCCAGCATAGGCCACACCAGTATAGTCCTGGCCCCAGTAAACCGGGAAAAGTCTTTGGGAGTGCCTGAATTGGCAGCAGCAGTGGCTGCTTCTGGAGCTCTCAACCCACAGATTGAATGTTTGAAACTCACCTGTTTTGATTTCCAGGAGCCAAGATGGTGAAGTAAGCAATAAGTTGCTCTTTCCCTCCCTTATTGACCTTGAAAAACCCAGACACTATCACTCCAGGAAAAATTCTGCAACAGTGGAGTCAGAAGAAATATGGGGTACAACAGTCTTTTAGCTCAGAAGGCTAGAGGAATTAATGGGAAAGGTCCCTTTTGCTCTGACAGAAGGGGACCAGGACAGGACAGGAGGCATCCTGGCAAGCTAGCGGCAAACCCCACCTCAGCAAACCAGTGGAAGATGCTGAGTCCCAGGGTGGTGGAGCAGGCAAGCTCCAACACCAAGACCCCTGCATGCCTTGGCACAGCCAGGGAACTGGAAGATGCCAGTGTGGATAATGTGCACCAGGAAACAGGTATCCACTAGCATTTGAATCTACCTATGCTCTAGCACAACCCCTGGTGAAGAAGTTACCTCCAGAAGCCAGACCACCCCGAACCCCAAGCCCACCCCCACAAGCTTCAATGTAAGCCTGGGGAAACACAGAAAAACCCACCTGGCCTTGGCACATACCAGCCACCATCAGGTAAGCTATCAGACCCTTATAGCCTCCAGGTGCTAGCACCTGAGGCCCCAGCACACAAAGCCAGTTTCCAAGCCCCTAGCCCCCAGCACAATAAGCATGAGAGGGACAGTACCCCCTGTGCCCCAGAAGCAGAGATCATCTTTAAAAGCCAGAAAAAAAAGCAAACACCATGAGCAAAATGCAAAAGAAAAACAACAACCATAGAGAATTATTATGGTGACAGGGAAGATCAAAACATAAATTCTGTAGAGGCTAGCATTGCCAATATACCCACATCTGAAACTGCAAAAGGGAATATGAATTGGTCTCAAGTCTAAAAAGCCTTCCTAGAAGAGCTCAAGAAGGATTTTAAAAGTCAAATAAGAGAGGTAGGAAAAAAATTGAACAATTCCTTTAAAAATAGAGTTGACAAACTGGGGCAGAAAGTATACTGAAGAAATCTAATGGGCAGTGGTTTGAATTTTGTTTCTGAGATACTTCAGTAATTCAGTTTTATAGTATATCTCTAATAATATATTTGTGAGTCTTCTTTCTTTTGGTATCAATTGCTATCCATTCACATCTTCTCATCTGATACTTTTCCTGTCTATGTACTCCTATAAATCCTTAAAATGTCTATTCAATGTGCTAAAGGATCTTTAAGTCTTTTAATATTTCATGAGTACCAGCAGAATTCGAACTGTTTATTACTCCACATTCTCAATATATGATTAGTCATCTCCTTTTCCAATTATTCATTTCATGGATAGTTTTTATGTCACCTACTACACATATCATCATAGGTAATATGATGCTACCTACTTACACCACTATATCCACTTCATTTGCCCTTTAAATGAACAATAACTTAAATTTGCTGGAGATCATAGTATTTTCTAGTCTGTATGAATATAGCATCACACAGGGAATTTTTTAAAACTATACTTATGATTTATTTGGAATTACAAGCCCCTAGTGCACAACTCCCTCATCAGTAGCTTACGGATGTTAATAGGTTAAGAAGTTTACCAACACTTACCCAGTTAGTAGGTATCAAGGATGGAACCCAAATCCAGGTCTTATTTTACTCTGATATCAACTCTCTATCCAGTCTACCACATTGCTCTCTTATTCTGAATATACTTAAATATTCAAATGGATCTTCGATATCATCAATTTGGTAGTTTTCTCCAACAATGTAGATCCAAAACCACCCATTCCTAAGAATCAACATGCTTCTTCTCCATGTCTTCCTATAAATTCATAACAAGGGAGTCCACTCCATATGCTGGAGATCTTCTTTGCTTTCTCCCTATGGTTAGGGTGCCAAGTGAACACTCTGTCTGTCCACTTGTCATTCTTGCAATGTGACTAGCCCATCTTCCCATTCTTACAGTTCCTTGATAATGTTTTTTTTTTACTCCTACTCTTCAGAATTCCTTAATAGTTATATGTTGCAGCCTGTTTACATCTACCATGCACTTATCCATTGTACTCTTTGTGATGCTCGTTTTCAGTTATTCAGAGAAAATTTTAAGTCATGTTTTGCCCCTGTATAGCAACACCAGCAGAATGTTAACATTAAAAATATAGGTATTTGCTTTCATAAAATGCTTAGGGTCAATAATAATGAAGTTTTGCAATTTAGCCTGGTTTCTTCTTGCTCCTGTTCATTTCTGGGCTCAACTCATTGTCTGTTCTACATATACACACTGAGAGTCAAGCTCTCTAGAACAGTCATCTAAATCCATGTTGAAATCTGAGCGATAGATATTCCTAATCTACCTGGTCTTTCCTGTGTGGATGTACAAGCTAAACTCCTTTAACTGATTACAGAACTATGTCAGGAAGCTCTGTAGTATTTTAGAACTTGCTGCAGTCAGCACAAGGTTATCCACAAATGGGAGTATCTAGAGGCCCTAACCATCCCTAGTAAATTTCTCTTTGGCATGAAGATTCCCTCTACCACAGGAATCACATATGTAAGCATACATGTCTTCCAAGGAATTTTAAATTAAATTTTGATATGTGGATAGAAAGTACTTGTTGCAAAATAGCCTATAAACTGGCATTTTGTTCTATCCTATCCAATTAAAGAATAGGAGTGACAGAATCTTATATTCTCTTCATCTTTCAAGAAAGTGTGAAATGAAAAAGGCATATTCTGTTGTTTTGTAGTACTTGTGAGCAATGAAGCCTGCTTACTCCTTACTTAAACCCTTGTTGAGAGTACCCTCAATTCATATACAGATGACTCAAAGAATTTTGACCAGATGGGAGAGCAGTCAGATAGGTTAGTCATTACTGGTGTTCTCTGAGTCAACTTCTTTGGTACTTAATAAAGTCTGATTTTGTTTTTTTTTATGCTTCTGGTATTTTCTCCTTCAGATACCTTGTATATCAGTTCCTCAAAGCCCTCACATTTGCATTGCTTCCAGTGCAGATCTCCTTTATATACTCTTAGTTCAATATACCTGTTTTATCCAATTTTGTTCTTTTTGGTGCCACTTCTACCTCCTCTACAAGCACTATGAAACTTTGACAAGTATGGGATTCCATTGTCCTTGAAGAACAAAACAGTTTGTTATCCCCTACTTATAGCCCCTCTACTTTCATCCCTGCATTCCTGTGGCTTAACCAGTTAGTTGGATATCTAGCCAAACTTTCTTTAAACTAGTATTAGCTGCCATTGCTTCTTGCTGCTTTAGGAGATGATATTGTTCATAATGTTTATCATCTTTCTTCATAAGATGTTACAAAGGAGTTTATATTCTAACCTGGTACTGTCTTTGGAAGTCAACTCTTTCCATTTGGCAAGTAAGACAGATGTTTGCCAACCAAGCTACTCTCTGAGATCTTTTATTCTGTTTATTGTGGTAATTTACATTAATTAAAATTTTGGATAAAATCATTATATTTAGTATCAGTATAATTTTTTTGTCCATTTCCAAATTTTTATTTAATTTCTGGTAAGTTGATTCAATTGTATGTTATTTTTTCATCATTCTTGGTTTTTGTTTGTCTATTTGTTTGCTAATTCTGACCATAGCTGTTATGAGTTAATGGTCTGACTAAACAGAGATGAGACAGAAATAATTCCCACGTCAAATTCAAAACTTCTTGTTTATTAAATTATAATCTGTTTCATACTTTATGGTGTCCTTTGATGTTTGCCATGGTTAGCACCAACCAATCCTTGAAGAAAGTATTCATGGTATTCATCAGAGACTTCTGTAAAATTTACATCTTTGACCTCTCTCATTCCTACTTTTTGAATACTTCCTCATATACTTTCCCCTATTCTCACTTCTCCTCATTTTTTTCTTTGAAGTTGTCAAGTATCAGAGTATTCCTTGATTTAATTTTGAAAGTAAAGAACAAAGAACTTGGTGCTTTCCAAATTAAATCAGCCCAAAGAACATCAGTGTTTAAAAAAAAAAAAAAGAAAGATATTTTGTGCTAAGGAGAAGCTTGGGCTCATTTTCCATGTTTTTCCTTCCAATGAATTATTGGCCTAATTCACTGTCCATCTGCAGTGTCTGTACAAAGTATTTAATACTGATAGACTAATTCAATTGGCTTCTCATCCAACTACTTCTCATAATATGGACAATTATCATTCTTGGTCCATCTGACTTCTTTTATAGCAGGCGTTTTAATCAAGGATTTATTTTTTAAAATTCTGGTAAATATATTTCAAGACAATTATTTTCCTTCAACATCTTATGTATTGGGGCAGCTAGGGGGCACAGTGAATAGAACACCAGCCCTGGAGTCAGGAGGACTTGAGTTCAAATCCAGCCTCAGACACTTAACACAAAAACTAGCCATGTGACCTTGGGCAAGTCACTTAACCCCCTAAAAAAGCAAAAAAATCTTATGTATTTTATAAAAGCAAAAAAAAAAATCTTATGTATATTATTTGATAAATTTAAAAATACTACTCTGAGAAGGAATTCATAGGTGTAATCAGACTGAGAAAAGGGGTCCATGATACAAAAAAAAATGTTAAGAATCCCTGTGCTCTAACACTTTGTTAAAATATCTAATATAGTACTATGAACATAGAGATGCTACTCAGTTATTTGTTGATTAACTTGTTAAATAGAATCTCGTGTAAATTAATATTAGATAAACTTTCATTTAGATAAAAATACTTGCTTTATATGGAAGTCTGATATTACACAAAACAATTTCAGTCTTGTCCCATTGACTTCCCACATTCTACTTTTTAAAACTTTAGAATGAGAATTCTCCTTATGAAGGGATTTCTTTTCTCCAATTTTGAGCAGGGAAGAGCTTATTGCACTGCTAGAGAAATCAGTAACATTCATAATGTATACCAAAGTGAATGAGTGAAGAGACCTTGCTCCCTCATAAGGCAGTAAAGACCTTATTCTTTCTTCAGCACAGAAATAGCAGCAACTTACATGGTTACATGTTCTTGGTTTCATTTTTATTCAGCGAAAACCACTTAGACATATGCCCACAGCCTTCCGGTCCTTGTCTAGGACAAGATAAGAGCTTCTGTGCCCCATTTATATGCTTTTGTTATTTCCCTGTGGGAAATATTCCAGGGATTGTCACCCAAGGCTGACATGAAGTATATTGTGACAGTGTAGTGCAGAACCTAGTGTGGTCTCTGATTTCATACCTCAGGTATTTAATACAAATACTTATGGTTTTTGCTTGAAATTGACTATAATGCTCTTATGTTGTTCTTGTTGTTGCATCATTCATATCATCAGAACTGATAGCTGCCTCAACAATCACTCAACTGAACTGTATTGTTCTCAATATAACCATTCTCCCTCCCTCTATTATAAATTGCTTCAAAATTCGTAGATCATAAATCATCAGAACTGAAAGGGACCTCTGAGATCACCTAGTCCAGTGGTTTTCAAGCTTTTTTAGTCATGTATTTCTATCAGAAATGAACAGTTGAGCAAAATGTGAACATTATCACTCTCTTATTTAATGAACTACAGTAGCTCCCTACTACCTCCAGAAACATGCACAAAGTCCTCTATTTGACATTCAAAGCCCTTCATAGGCTGGTGCTCCACTGCCCTACTACTTTTCCAGTCTTCTACCTTAAACACTCCCACATCATCAGTGATCCAGTGATACTGGCCTCTTTGCCATTACTCACATAAAACTCTCCATCTCTTCACTAATTATTTTCAATGCCTGTTCCCAATGCCAAGAATTCTCTCCCTCTTCATTTCTACCTCCTGGCTTCCCTGGCTTCCTTCAAGTCCCACTAAAATTCCATCTTCTATAAGAAACCTTTCTGATCCTTTTTTAATGCTAATGCCTTCTCTCTGTTTATTATTGCCAATTTATCTTCCATATAGTACCTTGGTACCTAGTTGTCAACCGATAGTCATCTCCAGTTGTCCTGATCTATATCTTGCCACTGGACCCAGATGGCTCCAGAGGACAAAGTAAGGCTTGTGATTTCACATAGGCCTCCCTCACTTAAATCCAATTCACTTGCATGTCATGGCATCACCTTCCTGATGTCATTATGGTCCTCTTAGAGAACAAGGACAAAGAACAACAAGTCATTCAATGTTATTTCTTCATGTTTTTTTAACCTTTCTTTGTATCCCCAGAGTTTAGTTCAGTGCCTGGAACATAGTAGGCACTTAGTAAATGTTTACTGACTGACTGACTGACTTGTGAATTTTATATATAACTACTGTACCAATTATGTGTGTGCAATAAAACTTACACAAAATTGACATTTTAAAGGATTAAACAAAGAACTACTTTGAAAATATTTTATTCATTAATAGCACTAAAAATCTTTCTTTTCTGTGGAGATAATTAAAGAAGCCAGAATAAGAGCCAAAGGAACAGCATGTATGAGAAGCAGTAAGGGCAGGTAAGGAGTTCTGTAGCTTATGGGGAGATCTGAGTTAGTTGAGGCCAGAAGGCTGTGTTGGGGCTTGGAGATAACTGTGTTTTCAGTGGGTGTGAGTAAGGTAAAGAGAAGCTTCCTGGGTGAAAACAGAATAATGGGGTAGCAAGTAGAGTGATTGGTTGTCTAAAGAAATAGCCCAAAAAGAAAATGGGTGGAAAGAGGAAGTAAGTGGAATATAAAAAGGCCATGGTAGGAAAAAAAAAAAAAGAAAGAAACTACAAATGTCTAAACTAAAGGGACTCTGTGAAAGACATGAAGTATAGCTAGGGTTGGGAACCTGGCTGAGAGACAGTTCCTTTCTCACAGTTATGTTGTCAGTCATTCCCTACCCACCTATGGTTCTGAAGGGAAAAAGTACAGACTGAAAGCAGGGAGGCCAATTAGGGAACTGTGACAGGAGTCCAGCCATGAAGTTGAAGCATCATGCCATACGTGCTGGATTTTCAGTCCTTATTAATAATGACTCTTGCTTATTGTCTGATTTCTTTTTGGCCTGTGATCATTTCTATTGTGCAGCGGAATTGGAGGGACGGGAAGAGGGAACAAGCATTTATTAAACCTCTTCTACATTCCAGGCACTTTACTAAGTTCTTTACAAATATTATCATAGGCCTTGTGCCCAAGGAGGAATGAAAACTCAATTGTCATGATCTCCAATTTATCCTGAGAATCACATAATCAAAGGGGATACTAATGAAAGAGAGTGCCATGTTTTCCTATAGTACACCAGTCCATCTTACACAGAGTGGGCTGTACATCTCCCTACAATTTTGATTCATCTGCTTCATAGTTGAAATCTGACAAACCGTGTTCCCTCATTGGTCCAAATCTCTTGGGGCTTAGGATAACTGGTGAATTGTGGGGCATAATTAACTAACACCACTGGTTTGACTACAACCATGGGAACTACAAAAGGCAATGCCTTTTACTCAGAAGATATGAGCTTAGTTTTGATTTTTAAGCATGGGTTAGCCAGAAGGGGAGAGACTGAAATACACGCAATTAGTCACTGGATTTTTTTTTTTTCAGCATCCAGTTAGGTTTGCAGCTAATTGCAGAATAAGATTCATGGTGACCTTACCTGACAATGATCTTTCCAATAGTTGCCATAGAGTAAACTGAGAGGGGATTGTCTGGTCCCTTGCTGAGTGTAGACCAAGGTCAAGAGTATGGGTAAGAGAAAATATTTACCATTGAAATTAATAGGACTTGCTTGTGACACGATTATGATGAGGTGAGATTTGCTTTGGGTGTTCTCAGTTTCCCCTTTCTGTCACCCTTTCTTGTTTCTTTTTTGCCTTGACACATCCCAATTGGACCCTACATTTTTGATTCATCCAATACCCTCTCCCTTTTTCCTTCATTAAAAATTAAAACTCACAAAAATGTTCTATTTTCAATTATTTACACCTCTTATAATTACATCACTAGGTTCCAGGAATATAGGGTTGTGGACTTGTGCATTAATAACTAGCATTTAAGGTTTGCAGAGAACTTTGCATAAATTATCCCATTTGATCCTCAAATACTACAGTTATTATAGTGCTCATTTTGCAAATGAGAAAAACTGAACTCAAGAAAAGTTCAATGACTTGACCAGGGTCTTGAGGAAAGCTTATTCTCTGTAGTTTCCTTCTTCCCCATTGTGGTTGCCTATATCCTGTATTTTTAGAGTGGATATCTGCTTCCAGGGTGAGTTTCTCAGGCTGGGAGGTGGGAGTTTGGTTGTTGACTTAGTGAGCTGTGGCCTCTGAGTATGTGGACTGAGG
>JAQQSU010011213.1:0-12229 GCA_028627135.1 Pseudochirops cupreus
ACAGACAGAATCAAAATTGTTCCTCCTGGTGGCTCCTGGTGGAGGAAGAATCATGGAGACTGAAGCCAGCTTAGAGAGAGAGAGAGAGAGAGAGAGAGAGAGAGAGAGAGAGAGAGAGAGAGTTTCTCTTCCAGCATCTGGAAGCTGACTGAGAACTGAGTTGGAGTTTTTCTTGAGACCAGAATCTGGTGAAGGCTGAAGTTGCTGCCACTTAGAAGGCTGAGATTCCTTCTGGGTCCTAGAGCCAGCTGAACTGCTGGAGGACTAAAGAAGCATCACCAGGATAAGCTTTTGTTTGTTTGTGGCTTGGTTGATCCTTGAGTTCCTGGCAACAGAAGTGGTGAAGGGTTTGAGATGTACTGAACCCTGTGAACTTCAGTGTGTACTAAGAACTGCCTGGAGGACTGGAGAAGAACCTGGGAGCTGTCTGCCTCTGAATCCAGGTGACTGTTTGGCAGATTCAGGTAGGAGCTGGGACCATGGAAGGGGATCCAGGGAATCCACAAGTCCACCTGGAGTCAAGATTAACAAAAGGCCTCCCCTTGAATGCATGATGAAATTGAAGTGTACTAGACACCAAGGGGTGGAGGGTTTGTGTAATTTTCTAATGATTGTATTTAGTGTTTAATGAAACTTAGTGACTGATTGTTAGATAAGTGACTGATTAAGTTAATCTATGATTGCCCCATGAGTGGAAGATTGATTATTGTATTGTGAAATGACTGAATGATTAAGTAAGAAGGGTTTCCCCCCTTAGGGAAACCAGATGATTATTCTTTTGTTCTTTGTTCTAAAAATTGTAGTCATTGTAGTGAAAACTATGTGGCCATTCTAATGTTATGCTGTTGTGAACACCATATTGTGATTTTCTGTGATAAGATTTAATGTTTTGGATATTATATTGTGATATATTGTGAATGTTTGCCCTGATTTGTAATGGAATAAATGGAGTGTTCACTATACTGTGTAATCAGAACCTTAAAAGCTGCTCACAGTAGCATTCTTTTGGGAATCTGCTAGTGCATGGCATTACAGTTGGACACAACCCTAACTCAATTCCAAAGAACACAGTGATCTCAGAGTAAGAAAACACAGGCTCCAGACTTGCCTCCAATGTTGCTGGGGTTTTTGGGAAACCCTTGCTCTCTCCAAGGTTCACCATTCTTTTAACTATAGTGAGGGAGAGGAATTTTTGCATTGTTTTTGTAACAGGGTCATATAGATGCTGTCTCCTGGAGGACAGGGACTTCCATCCCAAGCACACACTGGAGAGCCAGTGGGACCCTCCCCCACTCCTCTGGGCAGAGTTGGGGAGAAGCCTCAGGAAAGAAACTGTAAGATCTGAGAGTGTGGGTCTGGAGCAAGCAGAGGAGTCCTGGGGCCATGGGAAGAGCCAAGATCACCATGGCAGCTGTTGCCCCCATCAGTGACAATGCCAGGTACCCACAAGGAAAGGCTGGCTTGACCTGGGCAAGAAGCAAGCTGAACTGGTGACTGGTGTGCATGAGAGGAGCCTACAGGGAACAAGAGACAAGCAGTAAGGCAGGACACTGAGAAGGGGGTTATTTCAGGAAGCAGAATGGGGACAGCAACTGGGATCCCAGACCAAGAAGCATACTCAAAGGAGATCCAGACCCCACTCCTTTGCCTCTGACTTCCTGAGAGGACTGGACTTCACAATCATTGTGTATTAAGAGTCCATTTTACTTCCTATTGCAATCATATTTTAAAAGTTTTTTTTTTATTTTTTTTGCTTTTTTTGAGGGCAATTGGGGTTAAGTGACTTGCCCAAAGTGACATGGCTGGTTTTGTGTTAAGTGTCTGAGGTCAGATTTGAACTCAGATGCTCCTGACTCCAGGGTCAGTTCTCTATTCACTGTGCCACCTAGCTGCCCTTTGCATTCATATTTGAAAGCAGTTTATCCAAGAAAAAATGTGGCTTGACATTGTGTTCTTTCTCTGTGTATCTCATGATTTAAATGTAACTGGGGTAAAGAGGGAGAGGTAGTGAGTGGTGGAGGGGCAAAGAGAGGAGGAGAGAGGGAGATGGAGAGACAGAGAGAGAGAAAGAGAGAGAGAGACAGAGAGAGAGACAGAGAGAGAGAAAGAATGAGGGAGGGAAGGAGGGAGGGAGGGATCCTCAGGCTTACTCCTTCCCAGTGTTCTTCTTGTTATAGATCAGAAAGGAAAACCTTTCTCCTCATAGAGGAGCCCAATGACTGATTAGAGTGAGCAAACCATGTCTATTGGAAGGAAATGGGAAAGAAGGGCACCACCCACAAAAGGATAAGAACTAGAAAGAGGGCGTCACTAGTTTTATTAGCTTTAAAAAAAAAGAACTATTTTTCACATTTTTTCCTTTTAAATTTGGAGTTTCAAATTCTCTCCTTATCTCTCTCCTCCCCTACTTGCACTCAGAGAGAAAATAAGCAAATGCTGTCAATAATACCCATGAAATCATGAGCTGCATATCTCCATGTTAGCCATATCACAAAAAGCAAGAAAAACTCAGAAAATGAGAACATCATGCTTTCATCTGCACTCAAGGGTACATCAGTTTTCTCCCCGCAGGTGGGAGCACTTTTTTTTGTCGTGAATCCTTTGGAACTGTCTTCAATCACTTGATTGATCAAGGCATCTGAATGTTTCTCAGTGCATGATCATTATTACAACTTTGCTTTTAAATGATCTCCCAATTCTTCTCATTTAATGTTGCATCGATTCAGAAAGGTGTCACTTTTTCCCCTTTGAAACCTCCCCCTTCATCATTTCTTATACCACAATAGTGTTCTGTCACAATCTTATGCCACAACTTGTTCTGCCATTCTCTGACTGATGGGCATCCCCTTAATTTCCATTTTTTGCTACCACAAGTAGAGCTATTGTAACTATTTTTGAAGATAAAAGTTCTTTTCCTTTTCCTTTGACCTCTTTGGGAAACAAACCTAATAGTCGTATTGCTGGATCAAAGGGTATGCATAGTTCTATAGCTCTTTGAGTGCAGTCCCAAATTATTCTCCAGAATGATTGGACAGTTCACAACCCTACCAACATTTTATTAGTATATAATCTATTTTCCCTCTTGCCCTCCAGCATTTGTCATTTCTTTTATGTAGATTCCCTGCTTATTCCTTTTACTTAGGTCTATTTTTACTTTTGCTTTGACAGAGATCATGGTTGCTACGTCTGCCTTTTTTACTTCGACAGAAACATACTGGATTCTGTTGTAGCCCTTTGTTTTAACTCTGTCTTTCTGTTTCAAGTGTGTCTCTTATTATAATATATTGTTGGAGTCTGGTTTCAAATCCATTCTGTTTTCCCCTTTCACTTCATATGTGAGCTCATCTTATTCAAATTCATTTACGATTATTTACTGTGCATTTCCCTTCATTCCACCTTCTTCTGTTTATCCTTCTTTCTCTCTTTTTACTCTGTTCCTCCTCAAAAGTTTGTTTTGCTGCTGACACTGCCTCCCTTAATCTACTCTCCCTTTTATCATTCCCTCCATTTCTCACATCCCCTTCCCTTCTATTCCCCTATTGGGTAAGATATATTTCCATACCCAACTGAATGTGTGTGTGTATGTGTGTGTGTGTGTGTGTGTGTGTGTGTGTGTGTGTGTGTGTGTGTGTGTACACACCCATACAGATAGGTAGATGATAGACACATTCCTCCCTCTTCTAACCAGTTTTGGTGAGAATGAGGTTCAAGCATTGTCTGTGACACCACCCCCCATTTTCTTCTCCCATATAAAAACTCTTCTTTCCATGCCTCTTTTATGTGAGAAAAAATGCCCCATTCTACCTCTTTCTTCCCCCTTCTCCCAGTATATCCCTCTTTCTCACCCCTTCATTTTTTTTGTTAGAGATCATTCCAGCATAATTGACTTTCATGCTCTCTGTGTATACAGATTCCTCTAACTGCCCTAGTAATGTTAAAGTTCTTAGGAGTTACATATATCATCTTCCCATATAGGAATGTAAACAGTTTAACTTTATTGAATCTCTTGTGATTACTCTTTCATATTTACCTTTTTTGCTTCTTTTAAGTCTTTTTTTTTTTAATGTCAAATGTTCTATTCGGCTCTGGTCCTTTCATCAGGAATGTCTGAAACTTTTTTATTTTATTAAACATTTTTTTTCCCTCTGAAGGATAATACTCAGCTTTGCTGAGAAAGTTATTCTTGTTACAATCTTGGCTCCTTTGCCTTCCACAATATCATATTTTAAGCTCTCTAGTCTTTTAACATGTAAGTTGCTTATGTGATCCTGACTGTGTTCCATGATATTTTTTTTTTGGATGTTTGTAATGTTTTCTCTTTGAGCTGAGAGTTCTATAATCTGGCTGTAACATTCCTTGGAGCACTCATTTTGAAATCTTTTTCAGTAGGTGATCAGTGGATTCTTTTGAATTTCATCTTATCTTCTGGATCTAAGATATCAGGGCAGTTTTCCTTAAATATTTCTTGAAATATAATGTCTAGACTATTTTATTGATCATGTCTTTAAGGAAGTCCAATAATTCTTAAATTATCTATCCTTGACCTATTTTCCAGGTCAGTTGTGTTTTCAATGAGATATTTCACATTTTCTTCTATTTTTTTTTCATTCTTTTAACTGTACTTTATTATTTCTTGATGTCTCATGGAGTAATTAGCTTCTATCTGTTAATTTCCAATTCTTATGAAAATATTTTCTTCAGTGAGCTTTTATACCTTCTTTTCCATTTAGCCCATTCTACTTTTTAAGAGTTCTTTGCTTCAGTCAATTTTTGTACTTTTTTTTAACCATTGGACCAATTCTGTTTTGAAGGTGCTATTTTCTTAAATTTTTTGTGCCTCTTTTACCAAGCTGTTAATCCCCTTTACATAAAATTCTTTCATCACTCTCATTTCTTTTCCTAATTTTTTTCTCTACCACTCTTATTTCTTTCTTTAACTATTTCAGTAATTTTTGTTGGGCTTGGATCCAATTAGCATTTTTCTTTGATGCTTTGCTTGTAGCTGTTTTAACATTATTGACTTCTGTGTTTATGTCTTGGTCTTCCCTGCCACCATAGGAGGTTTTTATGGTCAGGTTTTCGTTGTTGTTGTTGTTGTTGTTTGTTCATTTTCCAGCCTCTTTCTTAATGTTGAACTTTATATTAAAGTTGGGCTTCTCTTACCTGAGGGTGTGGAAGCACTTTCCCAAGCCTCAGTCTTTTCTGTGCTGCTATTTTTAGAGCTAGCTTTGGCATCTACAAGTTTTCAGTGCCTCCAATATGGTATGATCTGGAGAGAGGTATGATCATTACTCTACCAGTCTTTACCCTGTTCCCCTGAATCTGCAAATTTTAATGCTATTCTTGGCCCTGGAATTGTGACAAGGACCATACTCCCTTGTGACTGACCCCTGGAGCTCCTCTCTGCCTTGGAATTGCAACCCAGAACTGTGTATGGGCAATAGAAGTACCAATCAATGCCAGCAATCTGTTTCTGAAGAGTTATTTGACCCCCTTATGGTCTCTGGGCTGAGAACTTCTGCAGCTGCTGCTTCTGCCACCACTGTCACAGAACTTCCAAGGCCAAAGAGTGCTGTTGCTGATACTTAGAAGGCCCACTTCTACCTTTGTGTTATAGACCTTTTTTTGCCTCCTAAATTGTCATAGGCTAGAAAAATGTCTCACACTGACATTTTGTTGACTCTCCAAAATTTGATTTGAAGAGTTATTTTAAAGTTGTTTGGAGAGGAATGTTGGGAATGTTCAGTTGAGTGGTTGCTCCTAATCCACCATCTTTAATGTACCCTTCTCTAGCCTCTGTAATCCCTACTAGTTTCTATTGCCATCCCAAGAATTCTTTTCCCACCCTATTGCTAGGCACTTTTTACAGATTGACTTATAGAAATGGAAATTTTATTTCTTATTTTCCTGTCTTACTGATTTTATTGATGTAGGAGAATGCAGAAGCACCATTCTCTAAAGCATATAGACATGTTATCTATGACTGACAGTCTTGGAGATTTGACTGGGTCACTGAGAGAAGTTGTGACTCAATAAAAATGTGATTTATCATAGCATGAGTAACTGCTAGGGCTTGAGCCCAGCTCGTCCTAATCCAAGGTGGGCTTGCTACCCACAAAACCAGTCCTCCCCCCCCCCCAGCATTGTTGTTTTTGTTCAATATATCTGTGAGTGATGTCTTCGTTACTAAAATATGATGCCTTTTTCTTGGTCCTGCTTTTGGAACACTCTGCAATGTTGGCCACAGTTGATCCCCCTCTTCTCCTAGACCATTTCTGCTCTCCGGGGTCTTTCCTCCTACTTAACTGACCTCTTCTCCATCTCCTCTGATGGATCTTTATCCAGGTGACACTCACTATGAGTATTCCCCAAGACTGTTCTAAGTTTCCTTTGCTTTTCACTCTATACTGTCTCACTTGATGATATTGTCAGCTTCCACAGGTTCCATTATTTCTATGCAGATGATTTCCAGATCAATTCATCCAGTCCTAGTCTTTCTGAGTTCCAGGTCCACATTGCCAATTACCTATTGGATATTTTGATCTAACTTTTCTGGAATCATCTCAGACTCAATATGCTTAAAACAAAACTTGTTTTTTCCCCAAAACTCACCCACCTTCCTGACTTCCCTATTTTCATCAAGGGCATCATCATTTTCCCAATCATCCAAGTTCCCAATCAGTCCCAGTATCACCTTGGAGTCTTCACTCTCACTTAGCCCCCATATACAATCAGTTGTCAAATCTTGACATTTCTATCCCCATGTGTAACATCCACATATTATATGTGTGTATACACACATACATACATACATACATAATCCCCTTTTTTCTCTTTTCACACAGGTACCTCAGGCTTTCCTCACCTCTCCCCTGGATGATTGCAAAAATTTCTTAATTGATCTTCCTGTTGGAAGATCCTCTCCAATTCACCCTCCATATGCCAAAGTGATTTTCCCAAGACATAGGTTTAATCATGTCATCTCCCTCCCCCTGCTTATTCAATAAACTCTCATGGTTCCCTATGTACTGTAAGATCAAATATGGATTCACTTATTTGTCTTGGAAAGCTTTTCACAACCTGGTCCCAGGGATATTTATGGTTTTCTTATATGTTACTCTCCTCCACAAACCCTATAGCCCCACCCTAATGGCCTCCTTCTCCTCATCTCTACTTTCTGTGCCTTTGTACGGTTCTGTGCCCCAGGCCTCAGGTGTTCCCTCCTCACCGTTGGGAATCTCTGGATTCTGTCATGAGTCGGCTCCAGGTTTTCTTCTGTGGGAAGCATCTCCACATCCTGTCAGTTGCTGGAGCCACCCCTTCCCAGGTTACTTTCTACCTGTTCTCCGTTGAATCTATTTAGTATAGGTCTCCCTGCTTAGAATAGAAGCTCCTGAAAGGCAAGCTCTCTTTTTCTTTGCATCTCCAGCACTCAGCACAATGCCTGATGCATAGGAAAGACTTCAACATGCTTCCTCTTTGCCTGATTCTCAGCATCGTCAACATCAAGCAGACAACATAAGCGCCTCCTTATTGAGAGCACGTGTGTGTCACTGAGCAGGGGAAGAAAGGGATAGAAAAGTAACTGAGCCACGACCTCTGACTTCAAGAAGGTACATCTGTTACCTGCTCCGTGAACACTGGGCCCTGGGGATTAACAGAGCAAACAGACCCCCTCCCTCCCCCCCACAGCATTTCTCATCATCTGTAATTCAATGAAAGCAACACCTGAGAGTTTCCCAAGAAGAGAACAAAAATACTGGCTTATTGTGGTGGCTGCTGCTGTTGTCATTGTTGAGGCTGTTGTATTGTAATTGTTGTGGTTGTTGCTGTGGCCATTGTCATGGTGGTTGTGGTTACTGTTGCAGTTGTGTGGTTGTTATTGTGGTGGCGGTATTTGAGGCTGCTGTTCTCATCACTTGGAGTGACCATGAACTAGGAGAGCATCCTGGAGGCACAGAATCTGAAGGACGGGAGGATGTTAAGAAACAAAACAAATTAACCGGAAATAAAAATCCTGTTTCTGAGCCCTTTGTTTGCAAATCAGTCTTTTGTCAGCAATCGAGGGAGTCCAGTGGTTGGAGGACAGTGACGCTCATTATAGAGGTGAAGAACCTGGATCCCACACAAGGGACTGGCCAAGGTCATGCAGCCAGGGTTGGAGTTTACCCCCAATCCCCTCAGGCCAAGCTCTTTGTCCAGGTCCAGAAGTTAAAGTCAGTAAGGGGGCGATTGTGGACTGGGGACAGGAGGAGGTGATGGGAGCCGGGAAGGGGGCACACGTTTCCCCTCTTTGGAAGGAGTGCAACTTGTTACTAGCTGGAGCCAAGGGTCAAGGTCAAGCGTAATTGAATCCTGGCAGTCCTGGCCAGCTTGTCTTCTGAGGCTGAATGCGGGCCAGACAATCCACACGGCACTGCCAGGGAGCACACGCGAACCTCTGCTGCATCTCCAGAGTATTTACGAGGGCTTCTGTTGTGAAGATAGTTTCTTAGGTAACCAAAGGAAAACACGATAGGCCCATTTCTCATCTATCAGAAGTTCTGGCTTCCAATACAGATGAAGCTGCAATAATGCAGGCTCCTTCTCTCAGAAAGCACAGAATGGCTCAGTAGGGCGTGAGATGGAGGGAGGGACAAGGGCTCCCTCAAGGAGGTGTATGGCATGCTCCTCCATCAGCACAGCCAGCATCCATGTGAGGAGCAAGGGAGCAGGCAGCACAGAGCCCTGGGGCCAGGGCAGGGGTCCTGAAGGAGGGACAGCTCCCTGCAGCCCTGGAGGGACCTTTCAGTGGAAAGGCTCTGAGCACCCTGGACAGGTTCCTTGTGGCTGTGGACTGGAGCTGAAAGATGACTGCTCAAAAGGCAATCACCATTGCTAGTTTAGCCAAATGAGAAACTCTCTTTGTTTCTTTTCTTTTCTTTTCTTTTCTTTTCTTTTCTTTTCTTTTCTTTTCTTTTCTTTTCTTTTCTTTTCTTTTCTTTTCTTTTCTTTTTTCTTTTTCTTTCTTTCTTTCTTTCTTTCTCTCTTTCTCTCTTTCTCTCTTTTTCTTTTCTTCTCTTCCCCCCCCTCCCCCTCTTTTGCTTCATCAAATGATTTCCTTCAAAATGACTGTAACAGTACAGTGTCATCCAGAGAAGGGAAACAGAGAGCTTGAAAGTGAAGTTTAAGACAGACATCATGCTGGAAGTGGGGTGGCCACCCACTCTAAAAGACCTGAAGATATGTTTGCACAAAGACTTTAATGGATTGGTGATTTCCCCATTTCTATTTTAGCATCCCCGCCCCCCCTCATATTGGGCCTAAGAGCTTCATACATGCTTGTAGTTGGGTGAGGTCATCAATGTTCCCTCCCACCCACGTCTGCCCATATGGTCCAGTGCTCATCCTCATCCTCTGTACCCTCCCGAGGGCTCCCCTTTGTCTTGACATCAGGAAGAGGCCACTGGAGGACTCTGTCCATCCTTGGCTACCTTTGCCCCTCACCATGAGACCAGGTCTTGCTATCCCCTTCATACATTTCTTAGGTGACTTCCTTCACCCTCCTTCTTTGGAGATCTTATTGGTGAGTCTTAGCCTGCTCATTGACCTCCTCACATTCTTCATATATATACACACCTATATATACATATATATGTGTGTTTATATCTGCATGTATGTGTACATGTATGTATATATATGCATATGTCCACATGTCTATATATGCATATGCATACATATACACATATGGAATATATATACAGAGAACAGAATATAGAACAAGTCACTTCACCCTGTTTGCCTTTGTTTCCTCATCTGCAAAATGAGCCAGAGAAGGACATGGCAAACCACTCCGGTATCTCTGCCAAGAAAACCCCCAAAGTGTCAGAGAGTCAGACAGGACTGAAATGACCAAAAAATGATGATGGATGGATAGAGATATTGGTGTATTTACCTACCTTTAGGTCTATATGCATAGATACAAAGAGATATAAACATCTACCTGCCTGTGTCTGTGCCTCTCTTTATCAGAATATCTGAGATGGAAGGAACCTCCATGGTCCTTGAGGCTACTCTCCTCTTGACCAATGGCATCTCCAACAAGGAGATGTTGAGCCGTTTCTTGAAGTCTCCAGTGGGAAGGGAAGCTCCTACTTCCTGAGGCAGAAGCCCGTTCAAAGATTCCTCATGAACAGAACTCTGCAGGGCAGATGTCATGGCATTTTCCCTGCACTCTGGCCCCCAAATGCTCCTGGCTCTGTCCTGTGGGGCCAAGGAGAATCAGGCAAATCCCTTTGCCATACAACAGTTCTTCAAATACTTGAGGCCGGCTCTCCCCTGCTCCTGAGTCACCTCTTCTTAAAGCTGAATACTTCTACTTCCTTTAAGTGATCTTCCTGAACTTGAGGTCCCTCCCTGCCCCATCTCTCTTATGGGATCTCTCTAGCTGATCTATGCTCTTCCTAAAATAGGATGCTCAGAACTCATAAGACCTGGGGGGTTTCACCACTTGCGAGGCACCTGGGTGGTGCAGTGATTAAACTCTAGACTCAGAGTCATTTGATGTCTGTGTGAAGCTGGGAAAATCACTCTATAGCTGCCTGCCTCAGTTTCCTCAATGTAAGATGGTGAAGATACTAGCACCTCCCTCCCAGGGCTGTTGTGAGGGTCAAATGAAATTACACAAGTAAAGTGTTTCTAAAACGTTAAATTCTATAAATTTAAGAGTTAGTACTATCAGAATCACTCACTATAGACAGCATGGTGTAATGGATGAGGATCCAGACTTCACATCAGGAAGACCTGGGTTCACCTCCTTCATTACACTTAATACCTGTGTGACCCTGGACAAGTCATTTCATTTCTCTATCTGTGCCTCAGTTTACTTACCAGCTCTGGTTAGGTGTGAAGTCTATGGGGTCCCCACCAGTTGAAATCTGTGATACTTATTCCTGGCTCCTAGAACACTTTTGATGCGGCCCAAGATGACCTGAGTTCTCTTATTCTTCTCCTATTGGACTTGCAGCCTGCTAACACTGCCCACCTCTTGGCTCCCTCAGCCCCAGTTTTTCTTGAGTTTGTGATTCACCCCCCACCCCACCCCAATTGTCATGTGTACTTCTTCCTTCTTTTACCAGGATTCTCCTTTACTTTTATCAGGATGTGTCCATCTTGCTGATTTCTCAAAACTGGCAGGATTTGGATTAAGGTATTTCTGCTTCCAAGTCCAGCACTCTCTCCACAGACAGAAGACAGAATTTGGTACATGGTGTGGTAGAAGGGTGGGAGGTAGAGTTTCCAGAAAGCTGGTATTTGGAGGTCTATCATGGAAAAAAAAATGAACCAAATGCTGCTTGGCTCCAGGGGCAAAATGAGGAACGATGGGTGGAAGGAGGAGCCATGAGAAAGAGGAAGCTCTCCCTCCTTCTGGTAACAAAGAGCCATCATTTTTGATAACAGCATTTTCCCTACGTTGTTGTGTGACTCTGTGTCATGGAACGTCACAGCCTCTGAAGAATGTGAGCTGAGGACTGCTCAGGGGGCAGTGGAGAGATGCATTGTGGACGTGAGCAGTTAGGTACATAGAGAAATGGAAACAATGGGGGAGGGTCCTCCTCAGAGAAGCAGACAGAGCCAAAGATGGGATAGCAAGTGATAAGAGTGAGGTACAAATGGTGGACAGCACACAGCCTCCTATGGTATCCTTGTAGGGTCAGGAGAAATCAAGGGTTACAGCAACAGGGCTGGATGCCAGCACCAGGGGTGGACACTCTGTGGTGTACTTAGAAGAGGCCATGGAGGCATGTTGGGCAGGATAGCCAGGCACTGATGGGTCATGATCTGCATCAGTGGAGGGACATCACACAGAGCTCTTTGAGTGTTTTGTTAGTGAAGGAAGTTTGTTCTAGTGGGACAAAATCCAATTCTGACTTCCTCTGTTTGCCATGGTAAACCCTTCACAACCTGGCATTGACCTGAGTTTCCATCCTTATTACAGCATACAGCACTCCCCTCTGCACAGTTCAATCAAACTGGTTGCTTTGTGTTTCCTCACTCAGGACACAGTGTCTCCTATTCCATGGCCTTTGCCCAGGTTTTCCATCATCCTTCTGTTATGGGAATCTGAAGATCTTCCCTGCCCCTGGGCCCTTTGCTAAAGTGGCTACGTGACTCTGAGGACCTTTGGATATTTGAAAGTATACTCTGTTCCCTAATAGGCTGAATGTGGTCATGTGGAGCCTGTGGCACC
>JAQQSU010011214.1:0-12228 GCA_028627135.1 Pseudochirops cupreus
GTGAGTGGAAGTTTGATTATTCTATTGTGAATTGATTGAATGATTAAGTATTGAGTTGCCCCATGAGTGGAAGTATTAATTACTGTATTATGAATTGATTGAATGCTTTGTTCTAAATATTGTGGCCACTGTAGTGAAAACTGTGTGGCCATTTTCTGTGATAAGATGTAATCTTATGAATATTATAGGGTGATATATATTGTGAATATTTGTCTTGATTTGTAATGGAATAAACAGAAGGTTCACTATATTGTGTAATCTGAACCCTAAAAGCTGCTCACAGTAGCATTCTTTTGGGAATCTGCTGGTGCATGGCATTACATTATGGCATAGTCGACAGGATGGGAGGATTTTCCTTATTTCTCTCTAGCCAGAGAATGGGCCAAAAGCACAGGGCCCTGTGAAAACTGGGAATCAAGGCTGAAAGGGGGGGAACCCAGAGATTTGGAAAGATGTTTGCAAGGAATACCCATAGAACCAGGCAAAGAACTGGCAGGAGTGTGCAGGAGAGGCCGGGTCCTGCTAATATGTTATCGCCTTATGTGTAAAAGTAGAGATAAGCTGCTGGAGGAAAAAGCTCAGATGGCTAGGGAGTCGGCTGGTTTGCCTGACAATTCTTCTGTGCCACAGCATTCAGATGAGCAAGGTACTGTTCATGTGGCTAAAAGGAAGCAAAAAACTAGCAGAAGGAATTTTGGCCTTCCAGGCAAGCCCTCTCAACCTTGCAGGAGGCCTTCACCAGATTCTAGTCTCAGGAAAACTCCATCTCAGTTCTCAGTCAGCTTCCAGATGCTGGGAGAGAAACTCTCACTCTCTCTCTCTCTCTCTGTCTCTCTCTCTCTCTCTCTTTCTCTTCTCTCTCTTTCTCTCTCTCTCTTTCTCTCTCAAGAAAACTCCAACTCAGTTCTCAGCTTCCAGATGCTGGGAGAGAAACTTTCTCTCTCCCTCTCTCTGTCTCTCTCAGCTGGCTTCAGTCTCCCAATTCTTCCTCCACCAGGAGCAACATGCCAATTCTGTCTGTCTCTGGAATTCTTGCTCATATATGCATACTGGCCTCCTGTATCAGCCAATCCCCTTCTTCCAAGGCAACAGGGGGGAGTTCAAGTCCTCTCAGTAGTGGGACAGAATTCTCACCTTCCATACTTAGCCCCAAGGTACTAAGTGCTAAGTATCTACTAAACAATTGCTATTACACCCTGGGCAAGTCGCTTAACTCTGTTGGCCTTAGTTCCTCATTCCTATAATGAGCTAGAGACAGAAATGGCAAGCCACTCCAGTATCTTTGCCAAGAAACCCCCAAATGAGGTCATGAAGAGTCAGATACAATTCAGCAACAACCTCTTGACTTCAGGCTTTCTCATAGGCTGACCTGTGGAATGAGAGGTAGAGAGTAGGGATAGTCAGTTCCATTCTTTTATCGCTTTATTCTCTTTCCTCCTCATCTTCCTCTTTCTCTCTCTCTCTCTCTGTCTCTGTCTCTTTCTCTGTCTCTCTCTCTCTGTCTCTCTCTGTCTCTCTCTGTTTCTCTCTCTGTCTCTCACTCTCTCTCCCTCTCTCTCTCTTGCTCTTTCTCACTCTGTTAAACAAATTTTTAAAAAGATTCATCAACACACACCCCACCCCCAGGGACTTGGAAACTCTGAAAATAAAAAGAATACTGACTATCCCCAGGACAGGGCTTCCTAGACCCCAAAGGAGTTTGTGATAAATTTCAAAGGGTCTACGAATTTTTAAAAACAAAAATTTTGATAATTATTACAATAACATCGGTTTCTTTTGTAATCCTGTGTATTTTATTTTAATATATTGGGAGTCCAAGTTTAAAATCCCTGCCCTGGAGACAGTCAATATTCTTTTTTATTTCTCAAGTTTCCAGAGGTGGGGGGTATTGACAAACCTTTTTTTAAAGCTATTTAAGATGGCGGAGGGGGGGGAAGCAGAGAGAAAGAAAGAGAGAGAGAGAGAGAAGCCAATAACAGGTGAGCTATTATGACAGTACATTATTGAACCAGCAAATATTTTCCATCAGCAAGCAAATGTCAGCATATGAGTAATACTCGTTGCTCTTCAGATCTTTCCCTGCACTGAGTTGGGGACCAGAAAAAAAAAAAGAATGAAGTTTAGATTTTCATAGAAAGGTAGCACCATGCAAGAATACATGCTCTCCTCAGGCTTGTGAAATGCCCCTAGGGGACAGGTCCCTCCTCTATTCCCCCATGAATCAAGGTAGTGGAAACAAGTCCCTAAACTAAGACAGCCCACAAAATGCAAGAGTAAGCAGAAGCCCTTGATACCTGCAGTAATATTTTTATGCATGCATTCACCATATCCTTGCAGCCTTCTCTGCTAATAAATTTTAGGAGGTGGAGGTGAAGAATGGCTTACAAAAGGACTTACTTCTCCTTTTGTCTCATCCTCCCTTTTAGTGGCATCTGTAAGATATAACCCTTGGATTGTGTTCTAATCATGCCCACTGCAATGTCCTGCATCAGTAGCCTTCTGTCCTCTTGTTGACATTGGTGTATCCATGAACAACTCTCATGACTATCACTCTCCCAAGATGGGAAGAGAACAGCGTGGTCTGAAGGCAGAATTCCTAGCATTCACAGAAAGGTTGTAAACCTCCCAAGCTTTCCTAGAAGAGGGAGAAAAGCAACTAGGTCTTTAAGATACAATTGCTCTTTTATTCACAAAATAAAGAAGTCCAAACTGAACTGCTTCATCTTTGGCAGGAAAAATAACAAAGATTTATTTCTTCTTGGCTGAGAGTGGTAGTCTGGATATTGCCCATGGTGAGAGTGGTACCTGGAGTGGTCTACCTTAGTCAATAAAATATCTTGCAAAACAGGACTTGGTTGTTTGTTTGATAAAAAGATGGAGTTTTGTTCACTACCTGGTGAAAAAAGGAAAAAAAAAACCTAGGGAAAAAGTATTTTTATAGTAATTTTTTTCTTTGCAAATAAAATGCCTCCATCTCCCAAAAGTTTGTGGGCTATCATGCCTAATTAGATGTCTCTGATGAAACAAATTTGTAGGCAGTCAAGGGACCCTGTCCTAATGAGAAAGATGCTAACCCAGGGTGGGTCCTTTAATGTGCATCACAGATCATTCATTTAAAAAAAAAAGTTTTTTTAATTTAGCCTTTGGACAGAATGGAAAGGGAGGTCTGCCTAGAGTTGAGAACCCTCAAAACTGCACTCTACCTCTAGTACCTATAAATTCAGATCCAATTTTTCTGTTTTCCATGATTCTATTGGTGTTAATTTACACATACATTTCACATATATCCTTTTCAGTGGCTTGAGATTGAGAGTTTGAAATCCTTCCGCTGCTTCCAGTTTTCATTACCCTCCCAACTTCTAGAGCCCTGAAAATGAGCTTTTCCCAGCTCCTCATTAATTTTTCACTCCTCTCCCAGCTGGAGACTCAGAGATCTACAGCATCAGGAGTATAGGCCAACAAATGCTTAGCCAAAGTACTATAGTATCCTAGTGAGATGTCACAGTAACATACCCCATGGGGTTTGGGCATGTGAAAAACCCAATATCAGAAGGCTTACTTCTGCCATAATTATGCAGACTCTATGAGACCTTGTGACAACTACAACATATTCTAAATCAGGGGCCTAGAAAAATACGTGCTATGCAGCTATGCTGTGAACATTTGAAGATCCTCTTTCTTTTGTTTTTGAAATGTATTCCTGTTTGGGAAGCCCAGCAATGCGGAATAGAAAAAACATTTGATAGGAGACCTGGACTTCAGTCCCCATTCTGCCATTAACTAGTATGACATTATACAAGAGAAAAAGTAAGATGGACTGTAAAAAATACAGGACCTGGGTTCTAATCCCACCTTTGTCATTATCTAGCCATGCGTGCTTACATAGGTCATTTAATTTACCTGAGTCTTGATTTCCTCATCTCTAAAATGGGCATGATAATACCTGCTTCATAGGACTGGTGCAAGAATCAAATGAAATAATATGTGAAAGAAAGGTGTTGTATGAAAGCTGTTAATAAGAGTAAAAATAGGTATAGTTAACATTTATATTTCATATTGAGGCAGGCAAAAATTTTTACACATGGGGTGTCCCAAAAGTCTGAGTGCAGTTTTAATTTCTAATAACTTAAAAACTGCACTCAGACTTTTGGGACAACCTGTATCTCATTTGATCCTCACAACAATCTTGATTATTATCCTCATGTTATAGATAATGAAACTGAGACAGAGGTTTAGTAATTCAGTGTCTGAGGTAAAACTCAGACTCAGGTCTTCCTAACTACATGTCCAGGACTCTAACTACTATGCCTCCCACTAAGTGAGCTAAACTAGATCAAGTTCCTTTAGAGCTCTAAAAATCCATATTTCTAGAGTGTCTTCACAAAACTCTTAAGAGCAACTAGAGATTGTTTTCTGACACAGTAAAGAAAAATTGCTTAGCACCTATTCTTCAGACAACATGTGCACCAGAGAGCTAAAGAATGCATTTGTACCTTGCTTTACATAAGAACTATGCCATATAGAAATTATATCATTATAGAACTCTGACTTGGCTTTTTCTTCACATTTCGTGTCAGCTACACTGGGCTTTGTTTACCCCAAGCCTCCCTCCATCTTCTTTTTCCTTTACCCTCATCCCTACCCCCATTTGGCATCCTACCTTCACTATGTACACCTCACTGATTGGATTTGAAAGTATTTGAAATTGCTTTGGGGGCATTTTAAACTTGTTTCTTTTTCTTTTTCTTTTTTTTGAGTCTCAGCTCTGGAATGAGCCTGAGATGTCTGCATAGACAAGAGTTTGACAGATCATTGAATGTGAAATTGCTTAGCTGGTGAAATTAACCAGATGCACATTTTTGCTCAGGTGTTTTAATTGTAGGAGAGGTAAACAGGGTAAAAATGGCTATCTGTCATTGTAGCAAACTAAATAAATAAGTAAACAAGTAAATGGTGCTCTTGATTTCCTTTCCCCAAAGTCCTCCAAATTTGTGAGAGGCTTCCTAAGGTTTAATAAACAAAGTGGGATAAAAACAGCAGTCACATGCTGGCTTTCATTTCAGTGAACTGTAGCAATAGCTGCCCATATGTGATCTCTAGCAGTTGATATTTCAGGGAAGAACTGTTTTACTCCTGAATCAGGAGTGCTATCTCTGGGAAACACATCTTCCATTGTCCTCGATGACACCAAACCAAATGTGGAATAATTCTCCACGGTTGTGAGCCTGGATAAGGAGGAAAATTTAAGATAGGCTCAAGGGGGACATGATTTTTTTCATAAAGGATTGATTGGCATTATAATGTGGCAGAGGTAACATTTGAGCTGGATCTTTGAGCGCAGGCTGGATTTCTAGTCTCAGAAACAGAAAGGCAAACAGAAAGGTAACCTTAGGGAGACTGTGAACAAAGGCAGAGTAGCAGGAAGGCTTCACGCTGGGAGGATGATGAGCATTCTAGATGGAGCACCTTGGTTGCAGGTCAAAGTAGATTTTGTCAGCACCTCAGTCGTGATTATTCTGTATGCTTCTGAATTTTGTCCAGTACCTCCCTGGAAGATCTGTCTTCTATAAACCCAGAAAAATACCCCTGAATGACTGTTCTCATCTGCACCCTTCACTCTGGACCAAATCATCCTCTTTCTGTCCCTGCTTTATCTATTAACACTTTACTTTCTCTGCATTTCTGATTATTGGCTCCCAGACATCATAGGATCATGGATTTCGAGCTGGAAAGGCCTGTAAAAACCATCTAGTCCAGCCCTCTCATTTTACAGATGAGGAAACTGAATTTCAGAGAAGCCAAATGATTTGTCCGAGGTCACATAGAAAGCAAATAGTAGAGGCTAGATTTGAACCTAAGTTCTTGGATTCCAAATCTGGTAGTCTTTTCATTGCATCATGCTTAAGGTATTAGAACTTTATGCGGCAATCAATCATCAGATGGGCACTTTTAAAGCCTACCTAATATGACCTAACCCTAGCAGGTAGTTGGCACAGTGGATAGAGTGCTAGACAGTAAACAGAGTCCAGGAAGACTGGAGTTCAAATCTAACCTCAGACACCAGCTCTGACCCTAGGCAAATTACTTAACCTCTTTATGCCTCAGTTTTCTTATCTGTAAAATGGGAGTATTAGCACCTAACTCCTAGGGTTACTGCAAGGATCAAATGAGATAACGTGTATAAAATGTTTAACAGAGTGCCTGGCACATAGTAGGCACTTTAAAAATGCTTGTTTCCTTTCTTCCATTTCTCTTCATAAAAGCAGATCACTAGACATAAAATATTAATTGGGGGAAAGGGTATTCATTCCTTAACAATTATTGCCACAACCCTATTGCTATTAGGGCAAGGAGGGTGGGTTTAATCAAGCAGCAGCATCCATCTGTCCTTGGAAGATCTGCCCACTGGCCTGGCATAAAAGGAAAACGTGTGATCCAGTACATGGATTTAGTCCAGCCCTGGCAGTAATGTGGATATGGTGCATCCCCACAGTTCCCAGATGTTTTGCCAAATAAAATAGAGCTATTTCAAGGAATATTCATGAGGTTGTTGTTATAAAACTGAAAAAAAAAGATTGTCTCTTTGACTCAAGTGAACGTACTGCAGAAAAGGGAAGGAAAATGCATCCATGTGGCCTGCAGCACCTACAGCACTTAGGTCTCTTCTAAATATGAGATATCTTTCCTGTGAAGAATAGGACGTGTCACTTGGAATCTATGGCTGGCCATGAGTAGGCAATTGGAGAAGCCCAGAGTCAAGGAGCCAAGTACAGGGGAACAGTGTCACCTTGTTCCCTAGGGTGGAAAACTGCCTTTTTTCATTCCATCAAAGGTATCTCTAACTTAAGCAGCTCCAGGCAACCGGGTTTGGTTCATCAGGGTATCACTAGTTAGCCATCACTAAGATTTGACTTCAGGACTCATGATTCTCTGACTTCATTTCTTCAGAAAATAAGGAAAGAAAGGCTGAAAGATGGGAATCCTTTTCCTTTCTGCCTGATCATAAATAGGCCCCATCTGAGCAAGGAACTATAGTGGGAGCCCAGAAGATTGATGGGGATGAAGATTCTGCTTATTTGACTGGTCAGTTAAAGAATATTTTTATACTAAGAATTTTGATCATCTATTTTCCGTATTTACTGAATTGAAACAAATTATAACTTCAGAGATACATCTAAGTTATATAGATGATGAGGACAATGATGATAAATAGCAAGTCACTTTCAGACACCACTTCAAATTTCTTTTCTGCATTCATTATACTATTGGATCGTTTTTTTTTAATCAAATATTTTTTCAAATTACATATAAAATCATTTTAACATTTGTTTTTTTTTAATTTTGAGTTCTAAATTTTCCCCCTTCTTCCCTCCATTTCCCCTCTCCATTGAGAAGGCAGATAATTTGAAACAGGTTGTACATGTCCAATCATGCAAAACATATTTCAACATTAGTCATGTTGTAAAAGAAAACACAGAGAAAAAAACACACAAAAAAATGGATCCTTTTAACAACTGAGTGAAGTATGTGTTAGTATTTCCATTTTACAGATGAGGAAGCTGAGGGTGATACAGTTTAAGTAATTTTCTCTGGGTCGATCAATCAACAAGCCTTTATTAGCCAGGCACTATACAAGGCATTGCACAAAAACATAAGAAAATAAACCAGTTCCTTCCCTAAAGGAGGCATTCTAACAGTGCATATAGCATGTACAAATATAGTATGTTTGGGACAAATACAAAATACATATGCAGTGCCTGGGCAAATCAAGAAGGTTATCTTGGAAGTCATCAAGAGTTGGACAAGACTGAAAAATGACTGAATAACAGCTAGCATTAAGGGGGATAAAGAAAGGCTTCTTGCAAATGGTGGGATTTTAATTGATGCTTAGAAGGCAGGGCAAGAGGAAAAGATGAAGAAGGAGAGATTATGGCCAGGTAGGATAATGGCTGAGTTTCTAATTAAGGAGGAGAATGTTTAACGTCAAGATCTATTTTGTGAGCATGAACAAATAATGGTAGATAAAGGTAATGAAATATTATTGCACCATAAGAAGTGACAAAAGGTGTGGATTCCGAGAAGCCTATGAAGATTTGTATGAGCTGTTGTAGAATGAAGTGAGCACCATCTTGTAGAATGTATGACCTGAATCTTAAAAGAATCAAAGGATTCTCTGAGGCAGGGGCAAAGGGAAATGCATTCCTGGTCATGAAGAACAACCAGTGCAAAAACAAAAAGAGGGGAGATGGACATGGAATGGCGTGTGAGAATTAAGTACAGTTTGGTTGGACCATAGAGTATAGGAAGGAGAGCACTATAATGAATAAAGATAATTTGGGGAGAAAATTATTTTTAAAAGTCGAACAAGACCCTTCAGGGTCAGCTGGGTGGTATAGTTGATAGCGTTAGGGTCAGGGTCAGGAAGACCTGAGTTTAAAGTCGATCTTTGCCTGCCTCAATTTTCTCATCTGTAAAATGGAAGTTATAATAGCACCTGCTTCCTAGGGTTATTGTGAGGATAAAAAAGAGAAAATTTATATAGCACTTTGCAAACATGAAAAGGCTACATAAACATTAGCTATTGTTATTTTGTCTTTTATCTTAGAGGTTAAATAGGAAGTTTTAGAGTTTATTGAGTGGGAGAATGACATGGCAAGAACTTTACTAAAGGAAAAATAACTTTGGCAGCTGAATATAAGATGATCAGAATGGGAAGAGAAGAGGCAAGGAGACAAATTAGGAGGCCATCCAAATGAGAGGTGATGAGGTATCATGTAGGTAGAAAAAAGAGGTTAGATGCAAGAGATGCAAGTGCTCACATAGCTAGTCAGTGTATGGAGGAAAAATTCCAACCCAGGCTCTCTTAATCCCAAGTCTTTATCCATTATTCATCCCTAATTAAGGCAATTAAGTGGCAGAGTAGATAGAGAGCCAGGCCTGGAGTTCAGGAAGACCTGAGTTCAAATCTGACATCAGATACTTACTAACTTGTGACCTTGGGCATGTCATTTAACTTCTGTTAACCTTTGTTTTCTCAACTGTAAAATGGGGATAATAAGGTAGATACCAGGATTGTTGTGAGGATTGAGTGAGATAATATTTGTAAAGCACTTAGCACAGGGCCTGCCATTTATTAGATGCTATACAAATGCTGATTATTATTATCATGGAATATATTCTGGAAGAAGTTATACGAGCTCTGGTCTTGAAGAATAAGAAATATTCTCCTTGCTTTGAACTAGGGTAGGGGTCATCATGTGGGTGTAGGAATGGAGTGGATGGTTTTTTAAGAATCTATCTAGATCCAGGATTGTTTATTATATTCTTGATAGTCCTTGTAGTAGCATAGGACAATTTTTTTAAAAAACCTTATCGGCACTGATATTTAAATAATTTATTAAAATTTGCTGTCAGGCTTCAGGGAGAGATATATAATGTATTTGTATTGGTATCATCCCTACCTCCAAGTTCTGCAGTATTGGGAATATACATACACTGTGTCTCAGCCACTGTGAACCCCTTCTTCAACATTGCCCTGGGCACACAAAGCCCATTGACTGTATGTGTGAAATCTTCAGTCTTCCTTTAAATTGTTTCAAAAAACCTCAAAATCCTTATAATGCAAAAAGATTTGATGTCCTCCCAATCTGCATTCCAAGAAACCAAACATTTTATTAATTTGTCGACATTATTTTTTGTTGCAATATTTTCTCAAGTGCACATTTAGACATAGAACCATGCAAAATGCTACGCAAAAAAATTAGGTTCTACAGCCCCTTTCCCCTGAGTAAGTTGTTCTTGGACACAATTTCTCTAACCTATTTTCTGTCCTTCATTGGTGGCAGATATTTCCAAATAAGTGATTATGGGATAATGCAATTGGTCTCTGGCTCCATTCACCATCTTGGTGACTTCCAGGACCAAATTCCCCTTCCTGGGCCACCATTCTCTTGTACAGGTTATTTTTCACTTAGAATGTAAGCTGCCTGAGGGCAGAAACTGTTGCTAGGCAGAGTTGTGTATGTATATCCCCAACACTTATAATGAAGCCTCGCTTATAGTAGGCTAGGTGTAGTAGGCACTCAATAAATGCTTTTTCATTCCTTAATTCACAGATCAGGTCCTATCCTAGAGAGTTTGATCATTTGAAGTAGAAAGATTATGAAGTGTGAACCTCATTATATTATAATTTCACTGTGGAATTACAGTTCAGAAAATAGAATGGGAATAAACAAAAACCAGTCTAAGATTGTCCTAAGGCTCATCTGAGCTGACAAAGCAAAACAGAATGAGATAATCTAAACAGACTGAAAAGTAATTGGCACATGAATTTACACTCATAACAAATGCAATTGACTATTTCAAAGTTTGCTTTTGAGTTAGAGTCTTATCTTAATGCTAACTATGTTACTTGGGCTTCAAGAGGTAGATTTGGGTTTTGATGTTCTCTTAACATATTATTATTTTGTCATATGTTATTTAAAGATATCAAATGACATGGAAATACTTGAAGTTTTTCAACCAATCAATAATTTATTAAACACCTGTTATGGGTAGAACATCTGAGATACTCCATCATCTATGGGAAACTTCCCTCCCATTTGGACTCTGAGTGGGACATCCTCTGTGACAGTGACAAATGCCTTTGTCAAGGATGTCTTTCAAGGGTCATAGAACAAATTGGACAATTTTTGCTTTATATCTTTTAAGCACATATTGTATAAGTTTGAAGTATGCAGTGGTGATACCTTGTTGAGGAGATGTGTTAAGAAAGCATTTTCCTTAGGAAACAGATATTTCTGATTGGAGATGATGCTGAGTTGATTACTACAAGTCCTGAAATGTTATGGAGCCTCCTAAGTGAGAATGAAAATAACTCAAAAGGGTTCAACTTAACTATTCTCACAAGACTATCCAAGTGGATGAAGAATGACAATTGCCCAAGTTATAAAATGAAGTTGAATAGTTAATCTATAGAAATTATCCAACTTTTTGTGTGTGGACATATGTATGTGTGAGTGTATGCATGCATACGTGTATATGACTGGGAGTGGGTAGGAGTCAGCTGAGTCAGTCAAATCACCCCCACACTATTTAAAGTAACTAACAAGATAAATAAGATGGCACCTTTATTAGGTGAAAACACATTTTTGAATGAGTCAGTCAGTTAGGGGTGTAAATTAAGGAACGTGACCTTGACATCTCTCTAAGTCTGACGGGAAACCTGATGAGATTGGTTGAAGGATTTGTTCACAATCTGTGGGGCTTTTATAAAACCATGAGGGATTCAAGGGTTTGGCAACAGAGAGGAAGTAGTGGGGACCTCAAAAGATGAACTAGAAAAAATGGGCAACACAGAGCCATCAGATGAAAAAAGAAAAAAAGATGAAGCTGAGTTGTGTCAGAGGAATGGTGTGGTGGAAAGAGCACTGAATTTGGAATCAGAGGACCTGGATTCAAATCCCACCTCCATGCAGCTGCAGGGCTTCCTCATTTGTAAGATGAGATGGTTGGACTTGATGACCTTTGAACTCTCTTACAGTTTAAATCTTATGATATTCTGATCTCTGCCTGTCCCCTTCCTTATGCCCAGATCTGCCCTCTGAAATAATTTTAATTGCAAACGAGCTTCTTTTGCCCTTTATTACATCCATTTATTGCCTTGCTTTTGAAACGAAGGTCCCATTGTGAATTTTTGTGTGTTATTGAATACTTTTAATGCCAGAGCTAATGATGTTGCTAGGCAGGGGTAGAAGTTAAAAAATTTTTCTGCCCATATGAATATTTTTACTAGGCTGTTCTTCCTAGTAGTAGAGATTATATTGATAAAATAAAGGGGAATCAATCAGAATTTTTAAAATATATATATTTGGTTTGATTTAGTGGAAGGAACACTAATTTTGGAATCAGAGCACCAGACTCTGACATCATTCTTATTAAATAGCATTTAAAACAGTGCCTGACACACACAGAGTAGAAACCTGTTAAATGTTTATTGGATTGGATCGGATTCGATCAGATATCGTTTTGTTGTTTGAGGGATTGTGGGGTTAACTAGTAGGTGAGTGCCTGTTTGCAAAGTAATCTTAAAATTACATTGTGTTGCTTTTCTGAATAGAGTAGGTGACAGAGGTTTGCATGAATCTGACTGTGTTCTAGAATCGATATTGGCTAATGATTAAATAGCTGAAAACCCTAGAAAGAAAGCAGAGAAACCCAGGAAAGGAG
>JAQQSU010011215.1:0-12228 GCA_028627135.1 Pseudochirops cupreus
AGCTCAAGGGGCGTGGAAGATCTTCAAATCCCAGTATCGTTACACAGGTGTAGAGGCAAGGGTGGGTTATTAAATGTTTAACAACTGAATCTCCAAAAGAAAGCAAACATGATATACTCTTCAGGTTAATCTACATTTACATTTTTTCATCACTTTCTTAAGTTTAGTCGGTTGATAAGATAACAAATCAATCTCTGATTTGAAGCAATTGCTAATTTTTTGAGGTTTAAATGTTCACACTGAAAAGTTGACAATGAACTCTCTTAAGCTCATATGCTCATAAGCTCCAGACCTGGCTCTAGCAAACCACTGTATAGATAACAATTGCCAGTGTTCCAAGTATACTGTAAGTATTGGTAGGAAAAGTCAAGATTGCTATATTCTGAAAGCAGCAAATGTGAAAAAAGCTGCTGTTGTTGTTGTTTGTCTTTCATGCTCAAAGAGGACCAACATGATGTCATTATGTCAGAATCAAGGTACAGTATGCTCAGTTTTGGGATGCTTCTAATATGATCTCAGAAGGCTCTACCAGAAATCTGGCACAAAAGTCCATTCAACCACTTGGGAGGAAGATCTCTCTATATTATGAATCTCATATTTCCTTTGAGCTACCAAAATTCTTTGTTACTCAAAGACCACAGTGGCTTCTTTGATATGGGCATGCCCTGACAGATGCTGCTGTGACAGTGTCTCCCATATCTCACAATTAATTCCCAAAATTCTTCAGTGAGAACTTTGGAATTGTTTTCAGATCACTTCTTCTAAGAACCATGTTAGTGCCTGACTTGTATGAGTTCTCCATAAAAATAGTATTTTAGGCAAACATACGTTTGGCATTTGAAAAACATAGCCAGCCCATCAGAGCTGTGTTCTCTGTGGTAGAGTTTGAAGGCTTAGCAGTTCAGCTTGAGAAAGGGCCTCAGTGTCTGGTATCTTAGCTTACTAGATAGTCTTCAGAATCTTCGCAAGACAAAGCATGACTCTTGTAGATTGTCCAGGTTTTACAGGCATACAACAATAAGATTAGCACAATGCCTCTGAAGATCTTCAGTTTAGTATGAACCTGGTACCTCTTCTCTCCCACACAGTCTTTCAGAGCCTCCTGAATACTGGGCTAGCTGCAGAAATGGGTGTGTCAATCTCATTATCTATGTGTACATCCCTAGAAAGCACTGCCAAGGTAAGTGAACTTATGTACAGTGTTCAAAATTTCTCCATATGATGTAAACTATTATACCCATGTGTAGATTGTGTGGTACTGGCTGGAAGAGGATCTCTGTTTTCTTTGTGTTGGTTGTCAGGCCTAAATTAGCACAAGCTGCAGAGAATCCACCCATACTTTGTTGTATCAGCCTCAGAAGCTGCACTGAGTGCACCATCATCTGCAAATAAAAAAAAATTGTGGACAAACTCCTTCCACTTTAGCCTTTGTTTTTCAGTTTTTTTTCCAGTTAGATAATATCTATCAGTGTGATTGTAGGACATGATGCCATTTTCATTTTTGTCGAAAGTATCACTGAAAACATCATGGTAAAAAGCATGGGGGCAAGCACACAGACCTGCTTTACTCCAATAGTGATTGGGAAAGTGCAAGAGCATTGTGCATTATCTAGAATTCATACATGTGCTATCATGAAACTAGCATACGATATTGAAAAATTTATCAAGGCAACCAGATTTTGCCATGATCTTCCAAAAGCCCTCATGATTGACAGTATGAAAGGCCTTTACTAGACTGATGAACATTGTGTACAGACCTCTGTTCTGCTCCTGGTATTTCACCTGGAGTTGTTGAGCAGCAAATACCAAGTTGACCATTTCTCAGATCTTTCTGAAGCCGCATTGGCTACAGTCAATAACATTTTTCCAGGTGAAGGATCAGACTATTAAGAGTGAATCATGCCAGTAAGAACTAAGAGACCTTCCCCCACCTCCATCATGATTGTTAAGGGACAACATATTTCTTTTTCCTTTATATAGATGAACAATAGAGATATCCTTGACCTCTTGCTAGATAAACTTTTCTTGCCATATACCTTGTAAGATTTCCATCAGTTTTTGTATAAGTAGCGGACCACTTGCTATGTTTAACTCTGACAGAATGGAATCATTACCAGGCACTCTGCCATATGAGAAGGGCATAAAAGCATTCAAAACCTTTTGTTCATTTGGAGGTGGCTAGAGAACTGAATTAAACCTGATGTGGTCATTGCCTTCGGCATTGGTTGATGGATATTTGTTGAGAATAATCTGACTTCTCCAAAATCATCATTGACATTGATATCCCTTATATGCTGTCCTGATCATGGTGCTTTTCTAATCAAAAGTTTAGTCAGTACAGTATAAATTCTTCATCAAATCATATAAGACTTAAGAATCTGGATCTAGCCTACCTTTAATCCTGACCTTATGCCATATTTCAATTTTGCAAAAAATTCATGTATCACTCACAAAAACTATCCTTTCTCTAGTTTCTTTTTTTCTTGAATCATATCATCCCATAAATCTGTAAAAGAATACTTCTATCTTGGAGAAATGGGAAATTGAGTGGAAGAATATATACAAGAAGTCAGTGGTAGAGAAATTGATTCAAAAAGGTATGAAATAATTTAAAAACAGGGAGAAAAGGTAAAAAAAAGATGAAAGACATTTAGTAGATAAAATAATTGCTTTGGAATATATGCAGACTAAACTCTGTCAAACATATATTTTTTCCTTCTATTGTTTTTAAATATACCCATTCATTTTCCGAGGGAGGAAAAATGCCATTGATTTTATTGCTATTGTGAAGAGACAAAAGAAAACAGCTGCCTTGAATGGTTTCCTTTATAAATGAACAGTGTTCACTCAAGCCTAACACTGGCTCTATGCTCTGTTTAATTGCAAATACAATCTTTATTTCTCACCTAATTCACAGAATTTTGTTGTAAAAAGAATTATTAGGGGGGCTAACATCACCATTTTTATTTTTCCTCATCCATATCTGAAGTCATTTGGTCTTTTATTAAGGTTTTGCTGTCAAATCTAAAAGGGAAGAAGAAAATGTATATATAATGACATTCTTCTTTGTTATCTCCTTATTATCACAGCTATTAGGAATGAACTTTGGTCCTGCCCCTATCTTTCAATTTTAATTTTTTTTTATATAAGGTCCAAATTAACTCCTTGTTTCTCTTGAATTTTCTATTATCCTATTATCTTCACAACTTTTCTTTTTATTCTGCTTTAGACCTCCCCATGCAACAGTCATTATGATTCTTGATTATTATTCCCATGGTATCTCTGAGCTCTATTCAAGTGACCTTGCCATTTGTAATGGTTAAACAAATCCCATAAAAGGATTAATAATGTGACTTTTTTTTTTTGGTAAACTGCCTTGAGACCTTCAACATAGTACTTTGTAAATTACCACCCCTTCCAAAAATAATAGTAAAAAAAAAAGCATAAAAGAATAAATCTTCTCTGCATTCCTTATTTTAGTCTTCATGTTTAGCCATATCTGTGTATATGACCATTCTCCAGTACCCAGGTTTAAGAGCAATAATGTAATGTTTTTGCATCATCTCATGACTTTTCCCTTTACTGCTTATCTCCCTGAAGTAAAACTTTCAGAGAAGAACTGATGATAACAAGTATAAATGATTTTAGATGAAAATTTCACTTCTTCAACTTAAGATCTATATAGAAATTATGGATATCAGACCAAGTAATTCTAGTTGTAGGTCTTTATCTTGAACAGATCAAAAAATGGAAAATCATCTATTTCTACAGAAAAAAAATATTTATAACAGTTCTTTCTGTGGTAGTGAAGAATTGGAAATTGAGGAGAGACCTATCCATTGGAGAATGTGTAGTCCAGTTGTAGTATATGATTGTAATAGAATGCCATTGTGATATAAAAAATGATGAGTAGGATAGTTTCAGATAAAGCTAGGGAGGCCTACATGAATTCCTGAAAATCGAAGTGAGCAGAACAAAGAGAGAACTAAACACAGTAACAATCCTTCAAGGATGTTCAGCTGTGAGAGACTTAAGTACTCTGATCAAGACAACGATCCAAGACAATTCTAAAAAGTTCATAATGAAAAATTCTATCCACCTCCAGAAAGAAAACTGATGAAATCTGAGTACATACGGAAGCATGCTTTAAAAAAATCTATTTTTTTTTCCTTTTGCTACATGACAAAGATGGAAATTTGCAAAAAAGGAATTTTACTTTTTTGTCACTCTTTTCTCTCATCTTCAACATTTTTCATGTCTAATTTTATATATTTATTATTTGAATATTTAGTAATAACTAAATTATTAATTTAGTAATTTAAGTATTTACTAAATTACTATGTACCAATTACCTTTTATTGTTGCTTTTTTTGGTTATCAGTCTATTTGAAACCTCCCCTCTAGACTGATCCTTGCTTCATGATAAAGAAAAGCAGTTAAACAAAAACAATGACTACAAAAAATCATATCTGACAACATATATAAAATTATTTCATAATAATCCTCCACTTCTCTACTGTGTTTTAACTGTTTGTTGAATACCTCCCCCAATTATTCAGAGATTTATTTGCTTTTATTGATCTTTTGATGTACCTTGGTTTACATTTACATTTTATTACATTGTTGTAATGATTATACCTTATTTCATAGTATACCATATTTCATCTTTTCATACAAATCTGCCCATATTTCTTTAAAATTCTTAATATTAGTATTTTCTTCTTGTTGTTTTCAGTCTTTTCAGTCATGTTTGACTCTATGTGACCCCATTTGGGGTTTTATTGGCAAGTCAGAGTAATGTAGAGTGGCAAAAATTAAAAAGATTTGGGGAAGAACAATAGTCTTCCTGGACAACTGGACAGGAATGGAAGAAATATTTCAGGACTAAGGTTTGGCCCTGTGAAGAATTAAAAACTTCTAGACTAGTTCCTTTGAAATAGCAATCAGTGATCCCTGGGGTTAACTGGGTTGGGAAGTAGCCTCCACCCAAGCCACCAGAATTTTTACCTTCTGGACAGTGTGGGGAATCAGGGGGCTGAGCAGGGCAAGATCAAGGAAATTTCTGCTAATAAGTCATGCCAAGTCCTGCTGTGCTGCCAAAAGGTGGATTTCGGTGAGAAGGAACCAACACAGTGCAGAAGTAGTGCTAGCTGTGGAAATTTATAGGGAGGTGAATTGTAGATTTTGGTGCAGGCTACAGAGGAGAACTAAAGGAGGATCTGAGTCCAGAGACACCATCATCCATACCTCAAGACTAGAGGTGACTACATTTTTTTTAAACTACAAATGAAAAAAGGGCAGGCAAAGGAGAAAGAATCCAACTATACAAAGTTACTATTGGAAAAGAGAAGACTGTGGTTTGTCTTCAGAAGAGAGTACTGAAGCAAAAAACAAAAATAAGAAACCAAAAACTTCTCCTCCAAACAGCAACGTCAAATGGTTACTTGACCAAAAATAAACTTAAAATAATACTTAAAAGTCAAGTGAGAGAGATTGAGGAATTTTTTTAACAGAAGAATTTAAGAAAAACAAGAGGATTATGAAAAGATACAGTATCTTAAGAAAATGAAAAAGAATGAATAGAAGGTGAAATGTTTCTTAAGAAAAATTAGGTGTCAGAGTCAAGATGCAGGAGTAAAAGCAGGAACTTACTTTAGCTTGCTCCTAGTCACCTCCAAATACCTGTAAAAAATGAGTCTAAAAATTTTTTAGAGCTATACAACCCACAAAGTGACAGAGTAAAACACATCTCCAGCCTGACAGGGTCTATTTCACCAGGCTGGGAGTACAGCACACTCCTGCAAGGGTGACCTAGGCACAGACTGGCTGGACCAAGTCTCAAGGTATTGAATTACTGGCAACTGTGGTAGTTTACAGACTTCTCAACTCACAATCACCAAAGACAAATAATAGGTTAGTGAAGAGACTCTGTTGGACCTGGGGAAGAGAAGAACATGGTCAGATGCCAGCCCTGGGGTAATGGCGATGGCAGCCAAAGCAGCAACAGCAGCAGTAGCATCAGGGGCTACTTCCAGAACTGCAGGTCCATGGGTGGTGTGGGGATCAAGCAGCACATCAGAGGTGAAGTGCAGGAATCTCTTTGCTGGCATTGAGGCAGTATTCTCTTGCTTTGCCCAGCTTATGTTGAGGTTGCAGTCTTGGGAGGCAGTCAATGCTTGTGCAGGAAGTGGAGAGGGAGTCCTCCTCATAGTTCTGAGACAGAAAAGAGTCCTTCTGGTGACTCACTCCTAGCACAGGCTAGGAGAGGATTAAACACCTTTCTTTTGATCATACCAGTTTAGAAGAACTGAAAATTTATAGATGCCTAGAAGTAGCACTGACAATAGTTGCACAAAACCACAGAAATTTAGAACAGAGCATTCTCCACTCTGAAAGCAAAATACTACTTTGGCAAAGAATGCAAAAGTCAAGTAATTAGCTGGCAAAAATAAGCAAACAGAGGGGGGGAAATCAGACTACAGAATCTTTCTTTGGCAACAAAGGAGAACAAATCATACAACCAGAAGAAACAAAATTAAAACTCCTGGTTCATAAGCATTGAAAAAAAAATATGAATTTGTTGCAGGCCATGGAGAAGTTCAAAAAGGATTTTAAAAAACAAGAAAGAGAAGAATAAGAATAAGAATTGGGAAGTGAAATGAGAGTGATGCAAGAAAATCATGGGAAAAAAGAGTCAACAGCTTGCTAAAAGAAAACAAACAAACAAAAAATACTGAAGAAAATGACGCCTAAAAAAAGACTAACTCAAAAGGCAAAAGAGGCCCAAAAGTCAATGAAGAGAAGGTCTTAAAAAGCATAATTGGCCAAGTGGAAAAGGAGATCCAAAAGCTCACTGAAGAAAATAATTCCTTCAAAAATAAATTGGAGAAAATGGAAGTTAATGACTTCATGAGAAATCAATATATTATAAAACTAATCCAAAAGAATGAAAAAAAAATAGAAGACAATATGAAATATATCCTTGGAAACACAACTGAACCAGAAAATAGATCTAGAAAAGATAATTTAAAAATTTTTGGATAACTGAAAGTCATGATCAAAAAAGCTGCCTAGACAACATCTTTCAAGAAATTATCAAGGAAAGATGCCTTGATATTCTAAAACCAGAGGGTAAAAGAGAAATTGAAGAATCCATCAATAACCTCTTGAAAAAGATCCCAAAAAGAAAACTCCTAGGAATATTGTAGCCAAATTCCAGAGTTCCCAGTTCAAGAAGAAAATATTAGAAGCAGTCAGGGAAAAAAATACAATTTGAATATTGTGAAAACACAATCAGGATAACACAAGGTCAATCAGCTTCTACATTAAGGGATTAGAGGGCTTGGAATATGATATTCTGGAGGTTGAAGGAGCTAGGATTAAAACCAATTCTGGAGAAAAAAAGAAAAACAACTAATATGGAGAACAGATCACATCAAGAAAACATTAGAATAGTCAGACCACCCAAAAGCTATGATTAAAAAAAAGCCTTGATAAATTAAACCAAGAAATAATTGAAGAAAATTTTCCTGACATGTTAGAACAAGGAGGAAAGTAGAAATAGAAAAATAAATTATCTATCAGCAATAGAAAGTGATCCTATGAAGAAAACATATAGGAATGTGATAAATAAACACCCAGATCAAAGAGAAAATATTATGAGAAATAAGAAAAAATATTAAAATATGATGGAGTCACAATTAGAAAAAAAAGGAAGACCTGCAGCATCTATACTATACAATCACAGGTCTCAGAACACTATATATCTAAAGAGCAAAAGAACTGTGGTTTAGTGTAAACTGGAATGGAAAAAAGACATTTAATGAATTGCCAGATTCTCAGGATTTTTTTTTGCAAAAAGATCTGAATTCAATAGAAAATTTGACATAATAGATCCAAGAAAAATATAAGGTAGATGTCAAAGATTAATTACAAAGGATTCAGTAAGGACAGACCATTTATTTTATTTTACACAAGGAAATAAAAACTGTATGTCTAACTGTAATTAGTAAGAGGAACTAGAAAAAATAACAAAATTTATCTAGAAGAAGAAAAGGACAAAGAATATCAAGAGAATTGATGGGAAAAAACGCAAAGAAATTTGGCCTAGCCATAACAGATTTAAACTATATTATATCATCAAACTATGTTTTATCATCAGAACTATATTAATCATCAAAAGTCTTTGGTATTGGCAAAGAAACAGAGAGGTGTATTGGTGGAATAGGTTTGTTATACAAGACATAATAGTCAATGATTATAGTAATCTACTCTTTATTAAACTGAAGAACAAACACAAAGACTCCAATTTCTTGGATCAAAACTCTATTTGACAAGAACTGCTGCAAAAACTAAAAATAAAATATTATGGCAAAAACTAGATTATACAGTCAAAATGATTAGAAAATTTAGACATTAAGGGTGATATCATAAGCAAATTAGAACAAAGAATCATTTACCTGTAAGATCTTTGTAGAAGGGAAGAATTTATAACCATAAAAGATATTGAGAGCATTAGGGAATGCAAAATGGATTATTTTGATTGCATTAACTTAAAAAGCTTTTGCATAAACAAAAGCCAACTGAACCAAGATTAGAAGGAAAGCAGAAAGCTGGGGGAAAAATTACTGCCAGTTTTCTGATAAAGGCCTCATTTCTAAAATATAGAGAATTAAGTCAGTTTTATTTTTAAGAATACAAGTCATTCCCCAATTCAAAAATGGTCAAATGATAGAAATAGGCAGTCTTCAGACAAGGAAATTAAAGCTCTCTGTAGTCACATGAAAAAGTGTTCTTAATCACTGTTGATTACAGAAATGAAAGTTAAAACAAGTCCGAAGTACCACCTCATACCTATCTCACCAGCTAATATGACAGATAAGGAAAATGACAAATGTTGGAGAAGATGTGGAAAACTGGAAAACTAATGCACTGTTGGTGGAGTTGTGAAATGATCCAACCATTCCGGAGAGGAATTTGGAAGTATTTCCAAAGGGTTATTAGACTGTGCATGCTCTTTCATTCAGCAATACCATTGCTAATTCTGTATCCCAAAGAGATCATAAAAAAGGGAAAATGATCCACAAGTACAAAAATATTTATAGTAGCTCTTTTTATAATGGAAAGTATTGGAAATTGAGGGAATATCCATCAATTAGAGAATGGTTGAACAAATTTTGGCATATGAAATTAGTGGAATACTATTGTCCTATAAGAAATTATAAGCAGGCAGATTTAAGAGAATCCTGGAAAGACTTACATGTACTGATGCTGAGTAAAGTGAGCAGAACCAGGAGAACCTTGTACACAGTAATAGCAGCATTGTGCAATGATGAACTTTGAAAGACTTAGCTCTTCTCAGCAATACACTGAACCAAAACAGTTCCAAAGGACTTATGATGGAAAATTCTACTCACACCCAGTGAAAGATCTATGGAGTCTGAATACTGATTCAAGTATACTATTTTCTTTCCTTTTATTATCTCATGTTTTTTTTTCCTTTTAATATGATTCTTCTTTCACATGACTAATAAGGACATGTGTTTAATAAGATTGTACATGTATAGCCTATATGAGATTGCTTGTTATTTTGGAGGGGGAGAAGGAAGGGAAAGAAAGAACCCAAAATCTGATGAAAGTGAAATGTTGAAAACCATATTTACATGCAATTGAAAAAATATATATAATAAAATTAAATGGAAAAAAAATCGAAATAAACCTTAGCGCCCACCACCACCACCGCCACCACCACCACCACCACCAAAAAAGAAAGAATGAATGACTGGGGTAGAACTGAGTATGATGTGATTCTAAAAAGTGATACCATCAAGCAAAAGGTTGAAATAGAAAATATCTTCTACAAATGAGGTACGAGATGAAGAAACGATACAGAAGAATTAGATGGGGGAAGAGGGCTGGTGATTTTGGAACACTAATTGGAAACGGGTTAAAGAGGGAAAAATACATATATATCTAAAAAGTCTTCTAAATTCAGAAAGACATAAACGATTAGGGATGTGCTGCACTGGCACAGATCCAATCATAGTGGAGCCGGGGTAAACAGGGGCCAACTGATTCATCCACCACAGGGGCAATTCCTAAATTTCTCACCACAGGATGGGGGATCTGTCAAAACTAGGTAAGTGACAAGCACAGGACTTGTGGCAGTGGCAACAACTACACCTAGAGCTAGTAGCCCATAGTCTAGATGCTTATAAATCACATTCCTGAGCTCTTCAGAACCAATAGGGTGGAATAAATCTCAGCTGCTACTCAATCCCCCATTCCAGACCCTGAAAACCAAGTGAATATTGCCCCAGTATAAAATACTGAAAAAATGGAACCAGCAGCTGGCTTGGGAGTCCTATATGAAGGGCATGGCCATGACTGTGCTGAGGATAAAGTGCAGGGCCATAGCTGTCCCAACAAGCCTCATCTCAGCCTACCCACCAGAGATCCTGAACCCCAGGAGGGTGGAACCAGCAAGTGCTAACACCACAACCCCAGGTGGAAATTGGGAGACACCAGAATGGCCCCACCACAAGCAACTGAACCTACCTGAGCTCTAGCTCAGGTGTGTGTAGGCAGAATCCTGAAGAGGACATACCGCCCCTCCCCTGCACCTCAAGTTGTGAGCTTCAGGGTAACTCTAAGTAAACCTCAGAAGTCCTGGCCTTGATCTCAGTCTAAGCACTCAGAGGCCACAGAACACAAAGTCAATAACAGGACCTGTTGCTCTGAGTATAAGAAGCATGGATCAGACCCCTCTGTCCCCAGAAGCAGAAATCCACTTTAAAAAATAAAAACAAGAAATATGTAATCAAAATGAACAAAAAGCAAATTGGAAGAAACAAAGACTATTGAATCACATTATAGCAAATGAGAAGAACCAAATACAGAAGAGGACAGGATTGACCCTGTAACCACATCTGAAATTGCAAAAGGGAAAATGAGCTTGTCTCAAGCCCAAAAAGCATTCTAGGAAGAGCTTAAGAAGAATTTTAAAAGTCCAGTTAGAGAGGAAGAAAATAAATTGACCAATTTTAAAAAAATATAATTGCCAAAGTGGAAAAAAAAATTCACTGAAGAAAACAAATCTTTAAAAAAAATTATGAAATGGGAAAGGAGGTTCAAAATCTAATTGGAGAAAATAATTCATTAAAAATGAAATCTGGAGTCGGGGCAGAGCCAAGATGGTGGCACAGAAGCAGAAAAATTCTGCAGCTCCTCCACAACAACCTCAAATATCCATAAAATATGACTCTAAAGAAATTTTAGGGCTCCAAAACTAACAAAATTACAGAAAACCACATCTCCCACTGAAGGTAGCTCAACAGATGGAACAGGAAGGGCTCATTGCAGCATGCTGGAAGCCAAAACAATGCCATAGTGAAACCACAGCTTGGCCCTGGGGCCATCAGGACAAGTTGCAGCTGGTGCCTTCAGGACAGTGGATCAACAGCAGCTGTGGTGATTTCCAGAATTATCAAGCCATAAGCAACAAGGACTAAGTGAAATGTCAGTGGAATTTGACTAAATTCAGGGGAGAAATGCGGTCCAGCCAAACTGCACCCAGGGCAAGGGAGCAGCAAAAATGGTGGCACTGCAGCTGCCTGCACGTGGCTGCTTCAGAGCTCCAGGCCTGCAGAATGCAGGGGGACCAGGGGATAATTCAGAAGCTAAATGCTCTTGCCTTAGGCTGCCTGGATCCAAATTGTGGTCTTGAGTGGTGATCCCGGGGAGTGTTTTTAGTGATCCAAATCTGGTGGGGGATGCAGCAGCCTCTCAATAGCCCTGGCAGATGTGAAAACCCCAGCAATTTGGTACAGAGCTTTCCCCTCTGGAAGCAGAGTTCTACTGAGCCCAAAAGTCAAGTAATTGACTGGCAACATGAGCTGGTAAAGGAAGCAAAGTAAGAACAGCAACCAAACTTTAGATACCTTTTTTGAGGACAAAAAGGATCAAAGCATGGAAGGGGAGGAAAACAACACAGTCAGAACTCCCACACCAAAAGCTTCCAAGGAACATGAAGACTGCCTAAAAGCCAGAGATCAGCTTAAGAAGAATTTTGAAAACCAAATAAGAGAAGTGGAGGAAAAATTGGGAAGAGAGATGAGAATGATGCAAGAAAATCATGAAAAGAGAGTCAACAACCTGACTGCAGAAAAAAACGCCTTAAAAAATAGATGAACCCAAATGGCAAAAGAGGCCCAAAAAGCCAAAGAGGAG
>JAQQSU010011216.1:0-12228 GCA_028627135.1 Pseudochirops cupreus
TTTTTTTTTCCCTCTCTCAAGTCTATTTCCATTCCAATCCATCCTACTACCAGCTATCAAATTGAACTTCCTAAGGTGTGGTTCTGACAATATCAACAACCTCCTCCACCCCTTCAGTAAACTCCAGTGGCTCTCTGCCTCTAGGATAAAATATAAAACCCTCTGTCTCTCAAAATCTTTATAATTTACCCTCTCCTATAATTACAATCTTCTTACACCTTATTAACTTTACCCCATATGCTCTTTGAACCAGTGACACTCGCCTTCTTCCTGTTTTTCACATAGATACTACATCTCTAGACTGTGCCTTTTTATTTACCATCCCCCATGTTTGAAATTTTCTCCCTCCTGATTGTCTCTTCCTCCTAGCTAAAGACCCAGCTAAAATCTTACCTTGTACAAGAAGACTTTTCTGATCCACCTTAATATTAGTACCTTCCTTTTGTTGATTAACTCCAATTTATCCCATATATTATCTATTCATAGTTGTTTGCACGTCATCTCCCCCTTTAGACTGTGGGTTCTTTAAAATCAGGGACTATTTTAATTTTTCTCTGCATCGCCAGCATTTATCATGATGTCTGGAACATAGAAGGTACTTGATCTTAACCCCTCCTCCTTCCAAAAAGCTTACATTCTACTAGAAAGAGAAAATGCATGTGTGTAAAGAGTTTGAATTAAAAGTCAGATTGAAAAATCCCATGATCCTTAACATGCCATGGCAAAGTAGATGTAATGCATATATTTTTAATTGCATTTCCACTGATAAAGTTATCAGTTTCTGATCTTGAACCATTTGACTGTGCAAGGACTATGGGGCAGTAAAAACTTTGTTTTCTGTGTCTTTAGTACCTATGGCTACTACAGCAATGGCAACACCTGCTAGGCCACATGTCCATAATGACTCCTTTCCCAAATTAAGCTAAAAACACAGTTAGTAAAATTAAGAAGGTGAGGATCTTCTCACTCTTAGAGATATTGGGCTTTCCTGCTTGTTGGTAGCATTTGGTGCATTTGGTGGCAAATGAATGGACTATTCCACTCAATGACAACTATAAGGCCCACACTTGGAGCAAGGTCTGATATCAGAAAGTCAATGCTGTTTTTAAGGCTCTTGGGTTCAAGGTTCGGGGAGATGGTGGTCAAGGTGATTGTGCTGGTTTGACCTGCCTGGTACAAGTTACCTCCCCTCTCTCCCCCAAGGTGTCCCATTGCTTTAGTCAGTCTGTCTTTCTATCCCATTGGTGGTAATTGGTGAGGATGACTGGCCCTTTCTGTATAGGAGTTGCTTCCCACACTGATTGCTACAGAGGTGGGGTTGAAATTATCACAATATAAGAATTAGAAAAAATATGACCAATTCAGAGAAATAGTAGCAAGTTATAGCAATATTATTATTGTATTGTAGTATTGTAAGATATCGGTAAATTATGAGAATTGACTTGGAACAAAGAAAGTGTAACCAAAAGAACAATAAACATAAATACAACGATGTAAACAGAAACAGCCATAAAGGCAGTAAAATTCACATTAAAGGGAATGACTGATATTGGCTCTTAACAAATGTGATGTAATATGTCTCACTTTTCTTGGCAAAAAGATACAGAGTTATGGGTGATGAAGGTTGCGTACACTATAAAACATGGTCTATATGCTGATTAAGCATCAGTTTTATTTCACTTTTTTAAAAAAGAAGAGTTCTAGGGTTCTTCAATTAGTTCTAGGTTAGTAGGCTATTATATATCTATATCTATCTATCTGTCTATGCATACATACACATATACATATATATATGTATGTATGTGTGTATGTATGTATGCATCTTGGTTATTAGAAAATCAAAATAAAGCTGGCCTTTATAGAACAAATTGGAGGAGGTAGAAACTAGAAACAGAAGTTATGAAGATATCAAAATACTCTAGGTCTAATTTGATAATGTTCAGACCAAGGGCTGGTCACCCACAAAAAAAAATAAGTAGAAGGTAACCTTGGGGGAGGCACTAGCATCAGGGGCAGGCACGTAAGTCCTCATGTAGAAAATAGCTACTTAAGTTAAAGGAAACCATGGATTCTAAGAGGCAGAAGTGAAGAAAGAGTGAATTTCTGGCAAATAATCATCTTCCAGTGAAGAAGGATGAATACGGTATATGGAATGTCACATGTGAAGAATTGGAAAAGCCAGATTGGCTAAATCATAGAGAGCATAAAGGACAGTAATATGTAATAAGGGTAGAAAGGTAAGATTTGACCATCTTCTCAAGAATTTTAAATAGTAACAACAGAATAGCTGAATGTAATGATAATTAATTTAAATTTGAAGACCCCTTTTTGTTATGTCAAATAAACAGATACTTAGCCCTTAGTAACTAATCAAACCTCTGTGAAGGAAACAGAAGGTGTGAACTCTGTCTTCTGTGCTGACACAACAGGAAGGGGTTGGTTGAAACAGGAAGCCAATGCTGTGTGTGTATATATAAGAAAAACCCCAGAGAGAGACAGTCAGAATTTTCTCCTGACAAGTTCCTGGTGGAAGAAGCTGTTCTGCTGAGAGATCTAGTGAAGGCTGGAGTTGCTGCCAGGAAGGCTGCCTGGAAGGCCAGTGTTGCTGCTGCTGCCTGGAAGGCTGAGATTTCTTCTGGGTCCTATGGCCACCCAAATGGCCAGAGGACTGAGGAAGCATGACTGGGATGCTAAGACTTTGTGGCTTGGTTGATCCTTGAATTCCCAGAAACAAAAATTGTGAAGATTTTGAGATGTACTGGACCCTGTGAACTTCAGTGTGTAGCAGGAACTGCCAAGAGGACTGGACAATGACTTGGGAGCTGTCTGCCTCTGAATCCTGGTGACTGTTTGGTGGATTCAGGTAGGAGCTGGGACCGTGGAAGGGGATCCAGGGAATCTGAGAAACCACCCTGAGTCAAGATGAAGAAAAGGCCTCTCCTTGGATATTGAATGCTGTGATGATAACATGGTTTACTAGTGACCTAGGGGTGGGGAGTTGTGTGTTTTCTAATGATTGTATTTATTGATTAGCCCTACTTAGTAACTGATTGCTAAATAAGTGACTGATTAAGTTAACCTAGTTGCCCCATGACTGGAAGACTGACTTGTATTCCGAGATGACTGAATGGCGAAGTATGGAGTCAAAACCTCTTAGGGAGGCCAGATGATTGTTCTTTTGTTCTTTGTTCTAAATACTGTGACCACTTTGGTAAAAACTATGTGGCTGTTGTGATGATAAACTGTTGTGAATACTATATTGTGATTTTCCGTGATAAGATGTAATGTTGTGAATACTGTATCTTGATTTGTTGTGAATGTTTTCCTTTTATTTGTTCTTGAATAGAGTGTTCACTATACTGTGTAATCAGAATCTTAAAAGCTGTTCACAGTACCATTCTTTTGGGAAGCTGCTCATGCATGGCATTACACTGATTTTTTTGATCTTCAAGGTAATAGGGAGGCACTGAAATTTATTGAGTAGAGAAAGGCAACAATAGCCTGGCATACACTTTTTAAAAAATCACTTTAGTGGTTTTGTGTAGGGGACTGGTATGAGAAAAAAAAACTTAAGATAGAGAGACTGATTAGGCAATTGAAATAGCTGAGATAGGGCCTAAAGTAAAGACATGGCTCTATTAAGTAATAGAATAGGTCCTATACAGAACATATCGTATCAATAAAAACAAGATTTTAGTAACTGGACATGCAAGATGAGTGGAATTGAGGAGTCAAAGAGGCCTCTGTGAGTGGGAATCTGTGTGAATAGACAATGATAGTGCCTTTTGTAGAACAAAGGAAGCAGGGGCAGCTAGGTGGCACAAGTGAATGCACCAGCCCTGGAGTCAGGAGGACCTCAGTTCAAATCTGGCCTCAGACACTTAATACTTACTAGTCATGTGACTTTGGGCAAGTAACTTAACCTGAACTGCCCTGCCTTTCCCCCTCCAAAAAGAAAAAAAAAAGAAAAAAAAAGAACTAAGGAAGCACCCTGGCAGGTGGAGGCAGGAAGCGTGATGAATTTTGTTTTGGACATACTGTTATTGAGATGCATATGAGAAATAGTAATGTAAAGGAAGTAAAAAATTGGAAGACTTCATAAAGAAAAATTAGTAAAATCTAGTGGCTTGATAAGGGAGATCAAAGGAGAGGAAAAAAAATAGATTAATATGTAATTCCAAGTACCCTGTAGGAATTTAGCATTAAGTATTGGGTAACTGATTAACTGATAAAATTTGGATATTTATCTTAGAACTATAAATAATAATAAGTACAGAATTCTGCATATCTGAATTCAGGTGAGAATCTAATTGATTTTGGCCCCTACTTTGAAACGTCAACATAATTTTATATGTCTTAAGACTCCTAAAGTAAGATAAAATCCCTTACTTAAATTATAAATTTGAACAAAAAGTTTAACAGAATTATGATGTAGGGATTTCATTGTTCTAATGGCAGGAAGGAATATAAAAGATCATCTAGTACAGGGGTTGGAAACCTGGAGCCTAGGTCCTTGTGTGTGGCCTTTTCACTGAAGCTGTTTTATAGAACAAATCTTTTTATTAAGAGGATATGGTCTGTGAAGTTTGGATCCAGTCAAAGAACCACACTTGAGGACTTAGAGGGCCACATGTGGCATTTAGGGTATAGGTTCTCCACCCCTGATCTAGTATAATCCCCATTAATTTACAGATGAGGAAACCAGGATTGAAAGAACAGTGCCTTGCTCCAGGTTACAAACAGGATGATTAGCAAAACCAGGATTTGATACTCGGTCACCTGACTCCAAGTCCAGGACTCTTTCAACATACTGCAGATACATACAAAACGTTTTGTATGTGTATATATAATATATATGTGTGTGCATACACATGTAGAAAATAATATCAGATTCCTGAGCAATGAGACCAGCAAGATGACAGATTATAGTCTTCTGAAATTGTCAACCCTTCAAACTTCTCCCAAAATGCATTAAATATGAGATGTAGAATAATCATAGCAAAATCCACAGGAGAAGACAGACTCTCCAACAAAGTAAAATCTTTTATGTATTAACACTGGGGGACATTAATAAAACACTATTTCAGCATCCCCTCAATACAACTGCAGCAAGAGTATAAGAAAACTCACAAGCTTATTTAAGTATTATTTGGCATCCTTTTCCACTGTAGTGATTCTACATGAACATTCCTACAATTCCCATTTCCTAAAAGCAGCAGATGCTGCCTCTGCCTAATTATGTGAAGCAAAGGAGGTGAGCAGATGAGAACTGAGAAGAATGAGAATATGCTATCTTTTCACTTCCCATGGTAGGGGTTCTCTAAGGCTACAATGACTCAGAGGACATTCCCTAACCAACTCCCATACCACAAGAAGAAGCAAATATTTGCTGAGCCACATGAAGGAAAGAACAAAGTTGGAACCAGGAAGGGTGTCAGTGTGGGTGGCTGCACCTGTCCTGAAAGAAAGGGAACTAAAACACAGGTACAGTCAGGTGTATTCTCTTAAGGGTCACTTCCACCGAGGAGCCTAGAGAAGCAAATCCTATATTTTCCAATATTAGAAGACTGAGGCAACCTTGTATCCCAGCCTTGACATTCTATTTACCAGTAATTACAGTGGGACCAGAGAGGAATTTTTTTTCTTTTAAATTTATTTATTTTCAGTTTACAATATTCAGTTCTACTAGTTGTTGAGTTCCAGATTTTTTCCTCTGCCTCTCCTCCCTTTCCCCTCCCAAGATGGCATGCAATCCAGTATAAGTTCTACATGTATCTTCACATTAAAGTTGTAAAGAAGAATTATAACCAATGGAATGAATCACCAAAGAGAATAAACAAAATAAAACAAAAAAGAGAGAGAGCAAGTAATTTGCTTCAATCTGCATTCAGATTTTGTAATTCTTTCTCTGGATGTCGATAGTCTTTTCCATCATGAGTCTTTTGGAGTTGTCTTGCACTACTGAGAAGAAGCTAGTCTATCAAAGTTAGTCATCACAAACACAATCTGTCTGTAATTGTATACAACATTCTCCTGGTTCTGGTCCTCTCCCTCAGTTTCAGTTTATATGTCTCTCCAGGTTATTATGAAGTCCATTTGCTCCTCATTTCTTATAGCACAGTATATAGCACACATAGTATTCCATTACATTCATATAGTACAACTTCCTTAGCCATTCCCCAAATGATGGGCATTCCCTTGATTTCCAATTCTTTGCCACCACAAAAAGAGCTGCTATAAATATTTTTTGTATATATGGGCCCTTTTCCTACTTGTATGATCTCTTTGGGATACAGCCCTAGAAGTGGCATTGCTGGGTCAAAGGGTATGTACATTTTTATAGCCCTTTAGGCATAGTTCCAAATTGCTGTCCAGAATGGTTGGATCATTTCACAACTCTAGCAACAAAGCAGTAATGTTCCAATTTTCCCACATCTTCTCCAACATTTATCATTTTTCTGTTTTGTCACGTTAGCCAATGTGACCAGTAAGATGTAGTACCCAAGAGTTGGTTTGATTTGCATTTCTCTAATCAATAGTGATTTAGAGCATTTTTTCATATGATTATAGATATCTTTAATTTCTTCCTCTGAAAACTGCCTGTTTATATCCTTTTACTATTTATCAATTGGGGAATGACTTGTATTCTTATAAAGTTGACTCAGTTCTCTATATATTTTAGAAATGAGGCCTTTAGAGGAATAATTTTTTCAAAGGCTAAAACACCAAGAACATCAAAAGGCCTCAATAAAAGAGCAGCATATTAATAAACAAATCAATAGACACAAATCCAAAGTCAGGAGGAAAAATATAAAATCTAAAAAAAAAAGCTTTTTTCAATATTATGATACAAATGCAAGTATTACATTATATTACATATATAAACATATATGAATATATAATATATATTATACAAACACAAGCAATAGTACCTAATGAAAGACAGAATCTTGTGGATTCTCCTAAAGAACCTAGAGAAACAATAAGAAACTTCAGAGTAATTCAGAAAAGAAATAATGTCCAAAAAATGTAAATATTATAAATCTATATAGGCCAGAAATTAGAGCCCTAAATACCAAATTGAAAGACTCAATTAATGAATTTAAAAAATTAAATCTATAATCGACAATCTCACTAAAGAGTTAAAATATAAATAAATGTACAACTCAAAAATAATTAAGTGGACCCATTTCCCAAGAAATATAAGGGCAACAAGACTAAAATAACATGAAAACTATATAAGTTAAAGGTTAAGTGGCACTCAGGGTCAGACTAGTAGCAAATATCTAAAGTGGAATTTGACTTCAGGTCTAAAGTTCTGTGCACTATGAAAACTGTTTAGACCCTTTGAAAATAGAATACAACATAAATGGAGAAATGCCAATTGCATGATTGACTGTTATTGGAAAATGTTAATAAATCTAACCTATTTAATGAATGACAAAAACTTTATAAGCTAAATATTACAAATAACGTTTGTCCAATTTCATAAATTGTGGATATGTCGCTCAGAGAAGGTAAAGCATTTACCCAAAGTTAAGGATCAAAAGTCTTATGTTTTCAAATTCAGTGGCAAGCTACAGCAGCTTACTTAGACTATGTCTACTTAAAGGCAGCATAAAATGCTAGTTTTCAGAACTCTCGCATCTGAATCCTTTCACAGACACCTGCTACCTGTGTGACCCTGGGCTAGTCACATTATCTCTATGCCTCAGTTTCCTGATCTGTAAAATAAGGATAATTATAACACCTATATCCCAAGGTTGTTGAGATCAAATAAAATAATATTTATAAAAAATTTCACAATCATTAAGTACTATATAAATGCTAGCTAGTATAGTGATAATTGCTTTTATTACTACAATTACTATCCTGCCATTTCAGGCAAGGCAATTCAGCATGTTTCACTACCTGTGAGGTGGGAATAATAAATGCACAACTAAATCTTTTGGATGATTATTGCAAGGTTCAGATTCAGGTTAAAAAAATTGGAAGTAGGATGTTTATAAACTTTCAAATGCTCTATAAATATGAGTAACTATTTCATGGGGGAAGGGTAGACTTCAAGAATTGCCATAAGGAGAAATTAACTTTTTTTTTCCTTTTTCTCAAAGCCCAATAATCACAATGGCTCTTTAAATGTCAACAGGTTGTCTTCACTTGATCAGAATTCTCAGGGAAGAAACCCTTGGTCCTGGTTACCATAGACAGCAGAAACCAGGATATAATTAAACTCTGGGCAATCCCCATGGTGATAGCTAAAGAGCTTTGGTCCTTCTGAAACATGATAAAGGAAGGTTTTTTAAATTTAAATTTAAAAATGCAGTGTTTCCATACAATACTCTGTTTAGCCAGAATGACTCCACAATCTAACTCCCCTAAAACCCAACAAAATCACTACAGACTTAACAGAGAAACAGTTGTGAATATATTCTAAATGCAGCAAAAAAGAAAATCCATCATTCACTCTGTGTGGAGCGAATTTAATTTAATTTAATTTAATTTAATCTTAAAATTAGAATTGCGATAGGTAGAAGACTCAAATGATCAAAGTATATATGTCTCATCATGCAACAAACCCCAAAGGCCAGTTCAGGCCAAGGAGATGATGTGAAAGAGGAATTCTATTTATTACCTTACATACCTCAAGGCTTTGTAAGGTAAGTACTTTCTCAATCCTAGAGTGCTTAACTTATCCCAAAATGGTGATGCTGCAAAAAACCTTAGAACTGATTTTGCAGCCAGCTTGGTGGCAGACTCAACTGGGTCTGTAGTAGCCATGACTTCAAATCCCACTTCTGACACTTACAAGGTATATGATCCTGGCTAAGTCAATTAACCTCTGTCTGCTTCAATTTCCTCACAACAGCACTTACCTCAGAGTTGTGAGAGTCAAGTTAGATACCATTTATAAAGTTCTTTTTTAATTAATTAATTTATTTTTAGTTTTAAACTTTCTATTTTGTGACATTATGATTTATAAGTTTTTACTTTTCTATTTCCTCCCTCCTCCCCAAGATGGCAAGCAATATGATATAGGCAACAAAGTATAATCATATTAAATATATTACCACATTAGTCATGCTGTGAAAGAAGAATGAGAACAAAAGGGAAAAGCCATGAGAAACAAAACACGAAAAAAGAGAGAGAAAATAGTATAATTCATTATGCATTCACACTCCATATTCCTTCTCTAGATGTAGAAAACATTTTCCATCATGAGTCCTTTGAAATTGTCTTAGATCTCTGCACTGCTGAGAACTAAGTCTATCAAAGTTAGTCATCACACAATGTCACTGTTATTGTGTACAATGTTCTGGTTCTGCTTACTTCACTCAGTATCAGTTCACTCAAGTCATTCCATGTTTGTCTAAAATCTGACTGCTCATCATTTCTTATGCAACAATAGTATTCCATTACATTCATATATCACAACTTGTTCAGCCATTCCCCAATTGATGGACATCACCTGACTTTCTAGGTCTTTGCCACCACAAAAGGAGCTGCTATAAATACTTTTGTAATTTTGGGAATTTTTCCCTTTTTTTATGATCTCTTTGGGATATAGATCTAGTAGTGGCATTTCTGGATCAAAAGGTATGCACAGTTTTATAGTCATTTGGGTATAGTTCCAAATTGCTCTCCAGAATGGTTGGATCAGTTCACAACTCCACCAACAATGCATTTGTGTTTCAATTTTCTCACATCTTCTCCAATATTTATTGTTTTCTTGTTTTGTCATGTTTGCCAATCTGATAGGTGTGATAAGGCACCTCAGAGTTGTTTTAATTTGCAATTCTCTAGTCAGTAGGGATGTAGCATATTTGTTCATATGACTATAGATATCTTTAATTTAATTTAATCTGAAAATTGCCGGTTTATATCCTTTGACCACTTGTCAATTGGGGAATGACTTGTATTCTTATAAATTTGACTCAGTTCTCTGTATACTTTAGAAACGAGGCCTTTATCAGAGAATCTGGTTATAAAAATTATCTCCTAGCTTTCTGCTTTCCCTCTAATCTGGGTTACATTGATTTTGTTTGTGGATTTTTTTAATTTAATGTAATAAAAATTATCCATTTTGCATTTTGTAATGTTCTCTATCTCTTGTTTGGTAATAAACTTTTCCTTTCTCCATAGATCTGGCAGGTATGCTATTCCTTGCTCTCCTAATTTGCTTATAGTACATCTAAAATGCCAATGATTTATGTGGCTTTAATTTTATATCCTGCAACTTGGCTACATTTGTAATTTATTTCAAGTAGTTTTTTCGCTGATTCTCTAGGATTCTCTAAGTATACCATAACATCATCTGCAAAGGGTTGTAGCTTTGTTTCTTCATTGCCTATTCTAATTCCTTCAATTTCTTTTTCTTCTCTTATTGCTAATGGTAAGATTTGTAGTACCATATTGGGTAACAGTGGTGATAAGGCATATCCATGTTTTACCCCCAATCTTATTGGAAATGCTTCTAGCTTTTCCCCATTATATATAATGCTTGCTGATGGCTTTTTATAGATGCTACTTATCCTTTTAAGGAAGACTCCATTTATTCCTATGCTTTCTAGTGTTTTTAATAGAAATGGGTATTGTTATTTTGTCAAAAGTTTTTCTGCATTGAAATATCATATGTCTTCTGTTCATTTTGCTATTTATATGATCAATTATGCTGATAGTTTTCCTAATGGTGAACCAGCCCTGATTCATGGTATAAATCCCACCTGGTCATATTGTATTATCCCCATGATAAATTGCTGTAATCTCTTTGTTACTATTTCATTTAATTTTTTTTTCCCCATTTCTGTTCATAGGGAAATTGGTATATAATTTTCTTGTGCTGTTTTGGCTCTACCCAATTTAGGTATCAACACCATATTTTTATTGTAAAAATAATTTGGGAGGACTCCTTCCAAATAGCCTATATGATATTGGAATTATAATTGTAAATTATAAATTATTGGAATTAAATATTTGGTAGAATTCACTTGTAAATCCTTCTGGACCTGGAAATTTTTTATTATGGAGTTCATTGAGGACTTGTTCAATTTATTTTCCTGAAAATGTGTTATTTAACTATTTTATTTCATCTCCTATTAATCTGGGAAATTTATGTTTTTGTAAATATTCATTCATTCCACTTAGATTGTCAGATTTATTGGTGCACACTTGGGCAAAATGACTATTAATTATCATTGTAATTGACTCTTTGTTGGTGATGAATTCACCCTTTTCATTTTTTTACACTGGTAATTTAGTTTTCTTTCTTTTTTTAAAAATCAGATTAACTGAAGGTATATCAATTTTATCTTTCCATAAAACCAGTTCTTAGTTTTATTTATTTGTTCAATATTTCTCTTGCTTTCAATTTTATTAATGTCCTCTTTGGTTTTCAGAATTTCTTATTTGGTATTTAATGTGAGATTTTTAATTTGTTCTTTTTCTAGCTTTTTAGTTGCATGCCCAATTAATTGGTCTCCTCTTTCTCTATTTTATTCAAGCAAGCATTTAGAGATGTAAAATTTCCCCTAAGAATTGCTCTGGCTCTATTACATAGGTTTTGGTATGTTGTTTCATTTTTGTCGTTCTCTTAGATGAAGTTATTGTTTGCTGCTATGATTTGTTGTTTGACCTACTCATTCTTTAAGATTAACTTATTGAGTTTTCAATTAATTTTTAGTCTATCTTTCCATGGTTGGGGGCAGAGCCAAGATGGTGGCATAGGAGCAGCAACATATTGCAGTTCTCACATAGCCACCCCAAAATACTCATAAAATATGACTCTAAACAAATTCTAGAACTCCAAAATGCACACAAATATACTTTCTGCTAAAGTCAGTTCAGCTTCAAGGAACCAGCCAAAACCAGCCTAGCCTGAAATTGCGGCTTTGGCCTGGAGGTGGCTGGATCAGAGGAGCCGAGCCCTGGCTGGAGCTTTGGGAGAGTGGATCTGCAGCAGCTGTGGCAATTCCCAGAATTAGGTTAGTGGAGCTCAGCTAAACTGAGGAAGAAAAGTGGGTCCAGCCAAAATGACTCCAGGGCAATGAGGCCACAGAACTGGAGGTCTTGCACCTGCCTCCACACTGCCGCTTCAGAGCTCCCAGCTTTCAGACTGCAGGGGGACCAAACAATCGTTCAGAGGCCAAATGCTCTCTCATTGAGCGGCTTGGATCCAGACAGTGGTCTTGGGTGGGGTCCTGGGTTTTGTTTTGTTTTGTTTTGTTTTTT
>JAQQSU010011217.1:0-12227 GCA_028627135.1 Pseudochirops cupreus
TCTCATTAGAATATGAGTTCCTTGAGTGCAAAGATTGTTTATTTTTATTTGTATTCCTAGTGATTAATGTAGTACCTGGCATGTAATAGGCACTTAATAAGTGTTTGTTAACTATATATAATTAGATCCTTGATTTAACATCAAAATCAATACTAAATTAGCAGAAAGTATCCAAATTAGAAGAAAATAAGCTACACAATTGAATATACTCAAGGTTGACCTAAATAAGCAACCCCCCAAAATGGGGAATGGATCATAGAATGAACTTTGACACATTTTCATTTCTTAAGAAAGTTTAACTTATAAATCAGTTGCCGCAATAAGGAAAACAAGAGTCTAGAAACGGCTTCACTCAAGCAACATTTGATTTCCCTGTAAAGGGAAGGGATATGGCAGTTTAATAGAAGATATATTTACATTATAAACTTGTTTAGGATCATGGTGGAATATTATATATGGTATCATAAAATTGTTATGAGAAAACATAGGTGGTGGGAATAAATTTATTGAAACCTTGACAAGAGCTCCAGCTAATTCACATCATGTCCAGGACTTTTAAGGATGAAAGTGAGAACAGATCAATGAATAAGTTAGATGGATAGATTAGGTAGGCTCAGAATTAAATAAGAGAAGTAGTGTATGGATTTTTCTTTGGGGAAAAAAACTGTCTTCTCCCTGAAACAAAGACCCACCTTTTAATATCAATATTTTTCAGGTGATTCTATATGATTGCATGTCATGGAATACCATAGTCTCAAAAAAAAAAAATCAAATGTGTGGGTCACCAATAGAGAGGCACATCATAGATATGTGTAAGTTGCAATACACTACCAACCAAAAATTCTACAAAAGTGGCATAAGATATTTCATCAGTGGCATATGTGACAAGACACACAGGTGCGTCAATCATATAGTGAGAGCAAGGATGAACTGATGGAATGTTCACGTGCCATATTAGCATATATGCAATGTCAAGAGACTAAGAGAAGTCCCAGTGTATACTGAGTTGACCCCCATGGAGGATTTACAGGAAGACATCTATAAGAGTCACATAATATGAGAAGGAATGAACAGGTTGTAATCCTCACAAATCCACTGAAGTATGGAGGAAATGTCACCCCAAGAAGTTTTCAACTCAGGGAACTCTTGCTCAACTTTAAGGCCAGTTTCAAATATCTAACTTTAAACAACCCTTGATTAATTAAGGGAAATGGAAGCAAGACTATTGAAAAGCCATTGAAATTTGGTTTTAGAGAATGGGTTTCTACTACTAACTCACTATATGAACTTGGTTAAATGATTCCAACCATTTGGACCTCAGTTTCCCCATTTCAAAAAAGAAGTTAGTGTCTAGATGACTTTTAAAGTTCATTCTAGTTCTAATATTTTTTTTCTATGTAAAAACAGGCATGCACACCCCTTCCCCCCCATCCCACTTATTCTCTGGTTAAACTCACAAAAGCCTCAGTTTCATTATTGATAGTGAGGGAGTTGGGGAGGTAAGGGAGGAGAGAAATCTGTTTGTTTTAGTTTAATGGTGAACAGGATGCAGAGATTATTTATGACCAAATTCAAACTTGTTCCTAAATGTTTCCACTCCCCCACAGGGCAGCTTAGATAATAGACCTCTTTAAGTGTGACCAAAATAAAGTCCAATAAATAAAAATCAATTGCTGCACACTTAACCATTAAAGACAATTTCAGGAAGAAGTCATAAGTGTTCTCTGAAGTCAGTTAGACACCCCCAGATAATAATGGACTTCTGGAGACATTTTAGACCCTTAGTGTGCTTTTACCCTTAAATTTTTATTTTTTATTCCATTTTATGTAATAGAACTGAGCATAAGAGAGTAAAAGAAGTGATCATGGAATAATTATTTCTTTTCTTCATCTGTATTAGTTATTATTGTAAGGCAACAATAGATGATTTCATCTAAAATTCTTCCTCCTACAGTGTAAGTGAAACATAATTACCTGCTGGACCATTGTTTCAGATACATTTTATTCCATTAATGGATGCATTTTTCTGCAAATAATGTTTTTATCCCAATGTGCTGTCAGACTACTTAATAAATTGCTTGTGGGAATTAACATTTGAAGATGGAAAGGAAGCTGAGATAAATAGAATATGGCAACATTTTCGTTAAGTAAATTTGTATATAGTATGGTACATAAAGTGCTATAAGAAATAAAATTAATAAAATGAACTTTCAGTGCAAAATGCCTCTAGACTCCTGAACATTTATATAAATGCATTTCAATATAATACAAAACAACGTAAAGAAATTGGACTTTCAAAAGAGACAAATTAGAAGTTTGTTATTTTCTCACAAAAGATTCCTTCATTGCCAGGAGTTGCTTTTTAAGTAGTCAAATGAATTAAACAAGCATTAATTTATCACAAACTGTATGTCAGGCACTATCTAGATATAGTATAGTATAGCATAATATTGTATAGCATAGCATCGCATAGCATTGCATAGCATAGCACAGCACAGCATAGCATAGCATAGTATAATATAGTATAGTATAGTATAATAAGACAAAAATAAAATAGTCCTGCCTTCAAGGACTTACATTTTATGGAAGGGAAACAAGATGTACATCGAAAATAAACTACAAAATACCTGCAAAATAATTTCTTGGCAGAGGACACAGATCTTATGGGAAGGGCAATTTTTTAACAATACAATATTGGTTTCAGTGAACACAATAGAAAGATAGTATACAACATGGAAGAGATGTGGCTAACATGGATGAGCATGAAAGAAATGGGAATGGGGACTAGCAAAGATAGTCTCAGCCTTTAACTCAACCATAAACTTACTTGAGTGATTCTGAGTGTGTCTAAAGGGCAATACATTGTCCTTTATGGGGGAATTTATGGGGAAATAGTAATGTTATTTTATTCATCATTTAGTAATAGGTGGAAAGTGCTGGGTGAGAGTATTCATGTGGAGGCAGGACAGATGAATCCCTAGTTCTGCCTGATGATGAAGTCAGGGATGAAATGTTCAGGGTGCTCAACCTCCAATTTCTAGCAGATTTAATGATTAATGTCATTCAATTAACAAATCATTTAAAGTAAGGTAGTAAACTCCCAAGATTTATAGCTATCCATACTCCAACTGAATTGCAGAAATCATCAATAGAATCAAAGATCCTACTGCTGCTGTTCCCCTGAGACCAAAGCTGTCAAAAGAAAAGTGTAGTGAGAAAGTTGTAACCACGCTGAGGACTTGTTGGGATGAGTCTCCAGAGAAAAGACCAACATTCTCCCATGTCAAGAGACTCTTAAGAGAAGCCAGCCCAGAAGGGTGAGTCCAATTCTAACTTTTTGTTTGGTGTTTTACAGAGCTATCCTAAAAATTAAACATTAGTAGAGATTTGGGTAAAAGGGTTCAAGCAGAATGATTATTGTCCTATTATCTTAGAATATCAGCAATTAATTTAGAACATCCAGCCTCTAAGATTCCTTAGTTGGAGGGTAATTGCTTCAAATTTATGCTTTATTTGACTCACTTCGATATAGCCACAAGACAGGCAATGAGCCAGTGGGAAGAATACTGAGTTGGGACAGAGTCCTAATTTGGGCTCTTCCACTAACTTTCCCTGTTATTATAGACAAGTTTGGGCCCAATTTCCTCTTTTGTAAAATTAGTCTCTGTTCCTTTTCAGCTTTAATATTCTATGAATCTGAGTAGAACCAGAAGAATAAGTCAAATCAACAGTTATTCAATGCCTATTATGTGCCAGGCAATGTGCTCGGGATACAAACAAAATCAGAAAAAAAAATGTATAAAATACAAAAAAATTATAAAGGCAAGCATTTCTGAAATAGTTAAGAGCTCTGATTAACACAATGAACAGTGACAATTCCTAGGGACTGAAGATGAAGCACATTACCCACCTCCTAATGGAGAAGTGATGGACTCAGAGTACAGAATGCTACGTATATTTTTTTGGATATGACCAATGTGGGAATTTGTTTCACTGGACGATGAATATTTTTACAAGTGCTCTCTTTTCACAATGTGAAAATGGAAGAAAGAGATAGTAGATTTTTGTTATTTGAAAAAATAAAGAGAAACATTATATAAGTCTGAGATCTGAAAGTATAGGAATCTTAAATATAAGTGGTCTGCATAGACAAGTATAATGGAAACAAATAGAAGAGTCCCTGCCCCTCCAATCTGTAGAACCCTGGGTTAATGGACCTAGAGAGGGAACTCACCTGTTTATCCACATTACATAAAAATGACCTGAAATGAACCTACTTCTGGAATGGAAGTATAAATTCTCTAATAGCAGATAGAGTATTATTGGTAAATTCTTGAGTTGGGAGGGTTAACAAAGAGAAGCTTGGCAAATAGAATAGTTGAGATGAAGGGGACTACAGAGATGAAGAATAATTTAATGATTGCAGAAAACTGAAGCCTATACCTACTGTTATTCTGTAGCATTACCACATTTGGAAAACCCCAAAGGGGAAAATCATTACTTGGGTAGTATTGTTGCTACCTTGGTTTCCCTGAGATCACTGACTCCTTTGCAAAGATTTTACTGTTTGAATCCCTTCAAAGCCACGTGAGCATCCTGGACAGCGTGGTGAACAAGCTAGAAAAGTATGCCAATCACCTGGAGGAGTTGGTGGAAGAGAGGACCACACAGCTACTGTCTGAGAAGAAAAAGACAGACAAGCTTCTATCTACCATGTTGCCCAGGTAGTTATGGGCTTACCATGTACACAATTTTGCCCTTCCCAAGTATCCACATTTTCACCTAAATGGGACTAAAGAGACCTCATGAAATATGAAGCACCTATTCTATCCTTCCCTATGAGGAAGCCAAGGCAATTAGGTATAGTGTGTAAAGAGGAATATGGAGAAAGAATCCTTGGTTAAAAACTTGGGTGAGTTTGTATCCCACAGTGTTTTTGCAGGGAAATAATTCTAATCTTGAAGTCCCACATAAATGTACATTGTTATTATTATCATCTTGGGTCCTTCCCAGCACTTAATCCCTGATTTTATGGGTTAGATGCTCAGCAGGTGCCATTTTCTGTAGTCTATATTGGTAAACTCAGCAGCATGAACTATACCACTAGATGGCAGTCTGGTTTCATAAGTCTAGTCATTAATGTCTATGGCCACAGAAATGTGTATTCATTGTTCTGGACTCTGCAGAATGTACTCCCAACTGTGTGTTCCAAATCTAGACCCTCTTTCTTTTGTTTATTTGTTAAATATGAACTTCCTCCATTGGCAGTAAGCAATATGTCTTCTTTTATGTGTTTTCATTTAAAATCTCTTGTCCTTCTTGCCCCAACAAAAGAAACTGGAAATATTGATTTGTGTGTGATTGATTGAAGCAAAAATATTGATTTGTGTGCTTGTATGTGACTGGATTGTCACACTATCTTTCGTTACTGGAAAATAAGCCTTTACTTTTAAAAGAGATGCAATCAACAGGGGAAAGTGTGTTGTCCTAGAAAGAAAGCTTTTCTGTAAATGCTTTTTCCCTCTTTATGGTCTTCTGTTAAAAGTCCCTTTTCCAAACATCCATGCTGAGAGAGGATGACTATGGACAGACTTTCTCCATAATTATTAAGTGCTGTAACTAGAAACAAAATCCATTAATGTAATAGATGATGTGGAGAGGTATGTATGTAAAGTACCACAGAGGTTAAAGAGTAGCATAGTATGTTTTGAGGTAAAGAAAAGGTTATTATGGGGGTGGCTAGGTGGTGTAGTGAATAGAGCACCATCCCTGGAGTCAGGAGGACCTGAGTTCAAATCTGACCTCAGACATACACATTTAGTAGCTGTGTGACTGTGGGCAAGTCACCTAACCCCAATTGCCCTCCAAAAAAAAAAAGGTTATTTCTATGACCATTTATTCCCCCCTTTCCTCCCCTCCCTCCACTATTTCAGCTTCATTGGTGAGCAGCTTATAGCTGGGAGATCAGTGGAGCCAGAACACTTCGATTCTGTGACCATCTTTTTCTCTGACATTGTTGGATTTACAAAGCTGTGTTCTCTCAGCACCCCCCTGCAAGTTGTAGGTCTCCTCAATGACCTCTACAGTTTATTTGACAACATCATTAAAACATATGATGTCTATAAGGTGAGTTAACCCAGTTACGGATTAAGAGGAAATACTTGCTATTCTTTGGTTGGGCTGTGAACGCAAGCCTGAAGCCACCAGCAGACCAGTTATGGTGAGCTCTCCATCTTAGGGTTAGAGACATGGCCCTATTCCTTGTCAGAGTCAATATTTGATCCCTTTTTAATTTCCTGGACAGGGTTTGATTAATGAGAGGTTTATGCTTGTCAAGTCTCAGCAGTTGAGCTCTGACTTTTCTTTATTTAAAGTAATAGGGGAGGCTAGGTGGCAAAGTGAGCAGAGCGCCAGCCCTGGAGTCAGGGAGGACCTGAGTTCAAATACGGCCTCAGATACTTAACACTTACTAGCCGTGTGACCTTGGGCAAGTCACTTAATGCCAATTGCCTTGCTCTCCCCCCTCCAAAAAGCAAAAAAAAAAAAAAAGTAAAAAAAATAAACTGTTTCTGAAAGAGGTTTAGCATTGTCTTAGGCAAGATCCTTTCTTTTCTTTAGGCTAATCACCCTCCCTCTTCTCCAATAACCCAGAAATGATGCAGACTACTTCGTTGTAAAAACCATGCTTAGATTTTGTGGCATGATTTGCATGGTTGCGGGTATGATAGTTAACTTTTTTAAGTAGGAAAGAATGATAATGTGGGGTAGATTTGAGTTTCTAGGTAATATTTATATAGTGCTTTTGAAGGAATCTATGATTAATGTCCAGGTAAAGTGAAAATTCATTTCATGTGGGATAAAGAGAAGAAATGAGGACTGACATACACACACACACACACACACACACACACACACACACACACACCCCTTGGCAGGAGGAGGAATGACTAGATGAAAGAAAATGTTAGATGGTGATAATAGGCAGGTTTGTAGTTTGCTGAAGTAGAGAAAGAACAAATATTAATTAAGTATCTACTATGGGCCAGGCACTGTGCTAAGCATTTTACAAACATCTCGTTTAATCCTCATGGCAATTCTGTGAGGTAAGTGCTGATATTATGTGTTTCCTGATTTTCTAGAACAGGATAAATATTTGGGATCAGAGTAGGTATGTGTGTCAGAGGGACCACAGGCTATTTCCATAATAAGAAAGACCCTAGCAGTTAAGTTCTGGGGGTATCAGACATTGAAAACATCCTGGAGAAGCATGCCAACCTTTGTCCCACAATGGGGCTATTTATATCTAGAAGATTAAAGGAGAGAGAGAGACAGAGAAAGAGAGAGAGAGAGACAGAGAGAGACAGAGAGAGAGAAAGAGAGAGACAGAGAGAGACAGAGAGACAGAGAGAGATAGGGAGAGAGAGAGATTTGAGGGCCCCTTTGCTAATGTTCGTTAAACTGTTCCATTACAGCTTGATGTAAATGTACATTATGTAAATTAGGCTTTATGTAAAGAATTTTGAAAGGCATGGGAAGATGTAATAGACACATGTATGAAGAGAGTGTAGAAGAGAGTATGAAAAGTGTGCCCACAGTTTGTTCCCAGTTTTCACGGATTTGACAAAAATGAAATGTTCAAAGAAGTGAGTAACAAGATTGTAAATGTAGCACAAGAATTGGAACTATAAGTGGATGAAAATGATGTGGAGGAGTTGATTGAGTCTCATGGAGAAGAACTGTCTAATGAGGACCTGATTGAGCCGATAGTTGCAAAGATTACAGAAGAAAGGGAAGCTTCGAAACCCAAGTTCGAACTAGAAAGGTTCACAATGAAATATTTGGCAGAAGCATTTTGTCATTTGAGTGGATTTTTTTCTTGTATTGTGAAAAGATGAACCCAAATACTTCAAGATTTTAAAAATTCAAAGGCTAGTTGAGGATAATATTGCTTGCTATCATCTGATATACAAGGAAGAAGAGAGTCAGCTGTCCAAACTATCTCTTTATAGCTTCATAAAAAAAGTTGCACAACCAAACACCAATGATTAAAGGCTTGGTGCAGTGGGTGGGGAAGGGAGAATATTTTGGACACCTATGCTAGCTTTACTGTACAGTACTGTACATTCTTTATCATTAACTTTACCTTCCATTTCCTATTTCTGTTTATTATTGTGGCACAATATTTATTTACTATGTCTGTATTTTAGTGTATTTTATGACTTGAGTAAAGGTATTTTGTGTATGCTCTTGCTATATAGGCTAAGTGGAGTGATTTGTGGTATGAGGCAAATTTACATTACATAAAAATTTCTTTGTGTAGAGGTCTCCAGAGTGGTTCAATTATTTAAAGCAAAAACTATCTGTGTTACTGGTAACAGAAGTGATTGAGTTGGAAAGAGGCTGAAGTAATGAGCCAAAATATGCCTCTTTATGTTGGAGCAGTGTGACTGCAAGAGTCTCATGTTTGGGGGTCTTTCCTTCTGTATCTGTGTTTGTGTGCTTCTCTTGTATTATATGGATCATTGGGAAAACACCGTGTACCAGGCCATACTGAAAATTTTCTGAGGTCTTAGACATGGGGACTAGGGAAGGATAGTGGTAGTGGTCAATCTATATCACAAACAAGGCCAGTAACTGCTGCATTATTGACTGCAAATTCTGTGCCCTACCCTATTCTTTTGAGAATGCCTACATTGGACATTAGTTGAAGAACCCAGGCATAGAATAGTGATCCCATCAGAAGAGTATTTTATCTGTAGGAGGGTATAAAATATTGCTGACTTCTATTATAGCAACTCCAAAGTTTAAGGATGTATCTCTTTAAACATTGTTAACTATTGACTCCCTATTATCTATGGAAATGAAAATAAACTAAGACAGTGTTCTTCCCTAAGATCATTTTTATTCAGCTGCAAAAACACTGCTGTGACTTCTAATATATTGGGTTTATCTTTCTAATCATATTTTGCTTGGAATAATATTAAAATCAGCTTGCATTCCCAGAAGCATACATTAGTTGATGGGAGAGGTGGCCTATTAACCAGCTGGCTTTTGCATACCAGATTAAGTGATTTTCTTCCTTGTACATCTGAAGTTCACATTCAATCTGTCTTGCCTCCCTTCCTACTCCAAATCCTCCCTCCCATTAAAGCTCATCCTTTTATCTTAAGGCTTTGATTGGGTTATTGCAAATTCCCCTCTGAGGGATCCCATTCTAAGTGATTATTAGTCAAGGAAACTTTTGGTTTGGATAAAGAACTAGGAAGCAAATTTCTGCAAGGGAGTGAGGAAGAGAATCAGAGGGTACAAAGCATGGGAGGAGTGGAGGAGAGAGAATATAAGATGGGTGGGAAGAGGAGAACAAGGAGTATGAATGTATTCATCTTAAAATTTTGCTCAGAGATTGATGCTGCCAGAAAAGGTACAAAGTGACAAAGGAAGGCTAGGCTTTAAAACTCAATGGATAATCTACAAAGCATATACCCCCTGTGCAGATAATTGACAATAATCCACATTCTCAATGTGCATGGGTGTATGTTTGTAACTGTAACATGAATTGTGGAGTGTGCTGCTGTTTGGACCGACTTATTTTTGAAAGGGCTCCTTACCAGGTCACAAATGGGAAGCCTATTTATTCTTTTTTTTTTTTTTTTTTGCTTTTTGGAGGGGGGATTGCAGGGCAATTAGGGTTAATGACTTTCCCAAGGTCACATGGCTAGTAAGTGTTAAGTGTCTGAGGCTGGATTTGAATTCAGGTCTTTCTGACTCCAGAGCTGTTGATCTATTCACTTTGCCACCTAGCTACCCAGTCTATTTATTCTAAAGAGATAATGTCCTTCCAAAGAAGGTACAAGGCTTTTCTCTGAGGTACTTTTAAAATAAAGAATAACAAATTAAAAAAAAATTCTAGGAAGAAAAAAATTTGGCCTTCTTTCTTTTCTTTTTTTGAGACAAAGCCAAATATGAAGTTTTAATTCAACTCAAAACTGTAGCAATAAGTCAACATTTTTCACGGAGGGTGGGGTGGGGGATATGAGGGGAAAATAGTTCTAATTATTCAATTAAACAAAAAAAGTAGAATAAAATTTACCAAGTATTTGCTGACCAGTTAAGATGTATTTGGCCTTGTACTAGGCACCCCTAGGGATGCAAACAATAGACAAGGTGCCTGCCCTGAAAGAATTTACACTCCAATTGAAGACATAAGATTAGCTAAAATATATCAGAGCTGGAAGATACCTTAGAAGACATACAGTCCAACCTCATACATGTATCAGAATACCAACTCTAAAATCTCTGACAAATAGCTATTGGACCCTTTGATTAGATACCTTCATTGACAAGGGAATTCATGACCTTTTCAATGCAGTGTACTCATTTGATTTTGGGACCCCTCTAATAATTAGGAAGTTCTTTCATATATTGAACTGAAATCTCTCGTCCATGGAATTTCTACCTCATTAAGTCTAGGTTTGCCCACTAGGACCACACTATGTAATTTGCTACCTACTCAACATGACAGCACATATAGGACAGTTAAGTAACAATAGGGACTTATATGTCATTTATTGCCAACCTTTTACATTACTGCTTAAATAATCTTTTTGATACACAAGTCTAATCATGTCACTCATCTGATCAAAATCCTTCGCTGATTCTCACCATCTATTACACATTAAATGGAATGAAGACTATTTAGCCTTGCATTCAAGGTCCTCAACAATTTGACCCAAACATACCTTTCCAACACTGTTTCATGGTCATACTCTGTATCCATTCTACACTTCAGCCAAACTGCTCAGTGTTCCCTGATGCCATACATGATTTTATTCATTCTGTCTCCCACCTCTTAGAACATATTGGCTGCTACTCTCATCACCAGTGACTGACATCCTTTCCATCAGTAAAATCCTCGCTCAGATGCATTTCTTTCATAAAATTTTTCCTCATCTTCCAAGTTCAAAAGGATCTTTCATTCTTGAGTCTTAGATTCCATTTGACCTCTCTTACTCACTCGTTTAATAATATAATTGTTGATGTATATGTTCTACAGCCTCTATTAAAGTATAAACTCGTTGAGGACAGGAACAGTGCCATTTTCATCATTATATCCCCAGCACTTGGTGTGGTGCCCTGAAAGTTAATAGGCACTTGATTATGGTTTATCCTTCATTCTAGAAGAAGACCATGACATCAGGGAGATGATGACATGACTTACAATTGAACTTGATTTGCATGAGGGAGGGTTGTACAAAGTCACCAGCCTCATTTTCTCCTCCAGAGCCATCTGAGTCTAGTGGCCAGACATCGATCAGGATGACTGGAGATGGCCCAGGATGCAGTGGGAGACCTTGGCCCTTTTAAGCTAAGGTCTTTTCAAGTTCTCACTTTGAGTAAGGCAACATCCATTCAGTGACGAAGTCTCTTTAAGGCATGAGTCAAGGGATGTCCCTTTAATCAGAGAAACAAAAAATCAAACTGGAAGGGGAAGATGTTCAGGGTTGCTGGCCAAAAGAGAAACAGTTACTATTTACATTCACTCTGAGTCAGAAGGGCCCCAAAATAACCATTAAGTGGTGTTTGGGCAGAACAGGGCCCTATTGTTGTCCAGTCAATGAGATTTTGAATGAATTGGGTTTAAGGCTTGGTCTTTGAGAAGAAAACTAGCCCCAAGTTAACTAGGTAGGTTTTGGCTGTCAAAATCTACCTTCCTTTGGGCAGAACTTGATACATAGCTCTTGAATGGAAAAATAAAAAAAAAAGAATTGGTATAGATAAAATGAAGGAGAGAGAAAAATGACTAAAGGTATGAATGACCAAGAAAGTTTCATGACAGAGCTGAGTTCTGAATAAAATGTAGGAGGAAGGATAATATTCAGGGTTTCTTAAACTTTTCCTATTTGCAACCTCTTCAGCACTTCTTTTTTTTTTTTCAACGACTTGTTTATTTACTTTTAGTTTACAAGATTCAGTTCCACAATCACTTGAGTTTCAGATTTCCTCCCCTCCCTTCCCCCCCCCCCCCATGGTGGTGTGCAGTTATGTATAGGATCTGCAAATACTTTCACATTGTACAATAGTCTGGTTGTATAGAAGGGTTGTAGCCAATGAGTGATCACTGGGAAAAAAAAGCAAAACCAGACACGATAGCGTGTTTTGCTTTAGTCTCCATTTAAACTATAGTCTTTCTATATCTTTCTCTGAGTTTAGATATCTCTTTCCATTTT
>JAQQSU010011218.1:0-12227 GCA_028627135.1 Pseudochirops cupreus
ACACACACACACACACATACACACACACATACATACACACCTAAACCAGAAATGATAGTCAAAGTCATAAGAATGAACGAGATTGCCAAGGAAGAGAGTGTCAAGAGAAAAGAAAGAAGTTTGAATATAAGTAAGAAGAGGATGAAGATGAACCAGCAAAAAAGAAAACTTAGAAGAAGCATTTAGATCAGGAGTGGGGAAACTGAGACCTCAAGGCCACATTTAGCAATGAATGCCAAAGGGCCACTTTTCAGGACCTAGAGGGCCACATGAGGCCTCAGATTCCCCACTCCTGATTTAGACAGAGAGGAGAACAAGGGAACAGTAGCATCATGGAATCCAAGGAAGAAGAGAACATCTAGAATGAGCAAGGGATCAACAGCATGATATGACAAAGAGAAATCAAGAAACATGAGCACAGAAGAGAATCCATTGAATTTGGCAATAAGAAGTCATTGGTAACCAAGGGAAAGCAATTTTAATAAAAGGGTGAGAACAGAAGTCAACTTAACTCTCAAGGATGGGAAATAAGAGCATGGTAAAGAAGTAGAGACTAGTGAGGGTACTTATGAAAGCTTAGCCATGAAAGGAAGAAGAGAAAGGGGATAGATAGTTGCTTTAGGTCTTTCTTTTTGTTCTCCTATCTTTCAGATTGCTCCTTTTCAGTCTCCTTTGCTGGACCATCATTCATATCATATATCCTAAACGTAGTTTGATCCCAAGGCTCTACCCTCAGCCTTCTTCGTCTCTCATGTCGTGTGTGTGTGTGTGTGTGTGTGTGCGCGCACACTATATATACACATATACACCTATATACTTACATATACATATATATATACTTAAACACATATATATACAAACATATAGATATTATATATGCATATACATATACAGATATATACCTATATATATATATATGTATGTATACATGCACACACACACACACACACACACACATCCATCATCCACATATGCCTCATAGATAATACTCCATCTCTCATCTCCAATGCCTTTCTACCAGCTATTCCTCAAGTCAGGAATTCCTAGTTTCCTTCAAACATCAGCTCAAATGCCACCTTTTACTTGAAGAACTTCCCACAACTGTTAGTAATTTCCCCACCCCAAAACTATTTTGCATCTATTATGTGTACGTGTATATGTGTATACACATGCATATTGTGTCACTGAACTTCTTGAGCACAGGGATTTTTTCACTTTTGTCTTTGTACCACCAACATATAGCTCAGTGTCTGGGAGGTAGCATTTAATAAATGTTTATAGATTAAGCCATTTATTGAATAATGAAAGAGCATCAAGGTGAAGAGAAGGGTTTGTTTGAGTTTTTAATTTTAGGATGGGAAGAAGCGAGCATATTTGTAGGCAGAAAGGAAAGGTTCATTAAAAGGTAAAATACTGAAGAGAAGAAAGGATGAGAGGGAAGGGGGGAAATAATCCATAGAACAAAATCTCAGAGGAGATGGAAGTTAATGGGGAAAAGAGCATACCAGAGAAGCAGTTCACTTTTGCAAAGAATCCTCTGAGACTTGAGAAAAAGAGGAAAGATGTTTGGGCAAAAACAGAGAGAATATGAGATGCAAAAGAGGAGATAGAAGACAACCCATCACAGGTGACCTTAATTTTCCTCACTGAAGTAGGAGACAAGGACATTTATGAAAAGAGAAAGGGCTTTGGGGTAAAGTTAGGGGTATAAGGAAAAGGTTTTGAAAAGCTGCTGTATTTGTAACAAGGAGCTTATCAGAGATCAATAAATGGATTGCTTGATAGTAGTAATGCCCAGTAAGGTTAGATATCAGGAATGTATGTATGCAGTTTGTAGACTTCTTCCAACAACTCTGAATAACTTGATACTAGGAGAAAACTTAGATGCTTAAGAATTCTCATGCAGACCGAATCTCAACTCACAGAATGTCCTGGTCCTCACTCAGATCTGCCACTGCATTTAATAATATTCCTTTGCTTTTGGTGTTTTAATCAATCATGGCTTTAACATAATTCATTTGTTGAATTTTTCAATAAACACATTTATTCAGTCCTTACTATGTGCAAGGCAAGAATGTCTTGGGCAGATACTAGGTAACTGGGATACAGTGACGAAAATGAAGAAAAATCCCTGTACTCAAGGAGTTTCCATTGTACTGTGTTGCCCTATGCCTTGAATTAGTGTGTTAGAATTATCCATTGTTGGAACAAAATTATATGGTAAATGCAAAAAGAAAAAGAAAAAGATTATCAGGGTAGAAAAAATAGTCAATTAAGGAAGCTTGGAATCCAGTGATGGAGGAGTGAGAAATTAGATTAAAACTTTAACATTAAAGAAAAATCAAAATGATTATCTACTACAAAAAAGCTAAACCATAAATCTTAGGTCGGTTGGTTGGTTGTTTTTTTTTAAAGAATCCAACAACAGCAAAGTAGAACCTAGATGATTAACATTACAAAGAGAATAGGTTAGGAGTTAGGAGACTGGATTGTCAACTCTGGTTCAGTTTCTAATCTGCAATGTGACCCTAGGCAAGTCACAAACTCAGTGTCTCAGTTTTGTCATCTATTAATTGGAGAATCATATCCACCCTACTAGACAAGGCTCTTTTGAGGATAAAATGGAACAACAGATGCAAAAATTTAAAAGCATAAAAGAAATGAAAAGGAGGAGGATCATAATCCTTTCTTTTCCAGAAAGACACGTAACTATAAGCGATTGCAAAGAAAAAAAATCAAAGGACTTCTTTGATGTAATTTTTGAAGTTACAATTAAATGTCAAAATTCTACAGTGATTTGATACCTTTCCTTGGTAAAGTTCATGTTTAATGAGACTTTAGAAATGAAAGTAGTTTAGTTTCTGCTCAGTTGTTTCATTCTACTAACATAATAAATCGTCCTCAATGGAGAGGTACCCAAGATGGGCAGGCATCACTGAAATGATGTCTGCATTGCTAGAGAGAGCAAGCACTTCAGTGAGTTCACAGATCCATTACCATACTGGCATAACCCAATAAAGTGTTTTCTATCTGAAATAAAGAAGTCTGTTCCTATGGATATAATTTTGAAAACACAATCCAAACAGGGAAAGATTTCCTTATGGATTGAGGTAGGAGGAAAAGAGCAGAAAACTAGAATAATGTCCACAATTTACAAGGATACTGAACACAGAAAGAAAAACAGTGATCAAAAAAAAAGAGTTAAAAAGAAAATGGAGTTGGCTAAACTGTGTAATTCCTGACTGTTTTTTATCTCTGAATATCTATACTTCCTACAAATAATAGGGGAAATGCAGCTGCCAATCCAGTTTCTTTTGTAACTTCTCAAAAGAGGCTCCTAACCCAAGGTACAAATACCTCCATGGGTATGAGAATATTTGGAAAATAAACATATTGTCCCAATAAAATATTCCAAAACTACAAGTGTTGATGAGAAAATTTGTGGATTTAAGAAAAAATGAAGAGGTTGGAGCAAGAAAGGGAAATATCATTGTGATACATTTGAAAAATTTGAAAGAGACAGTTTGAGGAAATATTTCCTATTGCCCAAAACCAAATGAACTAGGTTTGGATATGAAATTCTTTTTACACTGAGATGCAAAAAAAATCAAAGACAACAATCCAGCAAAAGATGAGCTAAATGACCTTTGAAATAATTAGAAACTCATTTGACTTCGCATCAACGAAGTTATAAATTTTTTGCTCAATCCTTAATGAAGCATATCCTATTGTTAGCAAACATACGCTTACAAGACTTTAATTCCATTTACAACATTTTATCTCTGTGAACCAGGATGGCCAGTCCTACACAAATGTGTTATTATTTTTATCTCAAGTACTTCCTCCAAGTCAGATGTTATAGGCACTGATTTCCTAGGAATCTCAGGTTCGTGACAGGAGGCTAGGTTGAGCAGCAAGGATAGACGTTTTCTATTCAGTTCAGGGGATTTACTATCAGGACAAGCTTCTCCTATCCAGCATGCTCATATGGATGGAGGCATGGAAGCACATACAACTTTACTATCAAATTCTATTACCTTATTTAGGAACTTCATTGTCAGAACCAATCCTACTAGGGGCAGCTAGGTGGCGCATTGAGTAGAGCACTGGCCCTGGAGTCAGGATGACCTGAGTTCAAATGCGACCTCAGACACTTAACACTGACTAACCGTGTGACCTTGGGCAGGTTAATTAACTCCAATTGCCCTGCTTTCCCCTCCTCCAAAAAAAAAAAAAAAAGAGAACCAATCCTACTCTCTTCTTCTTGAGACCTTATTTAAGGAAATGAGTGGCTCCTCATCACAGAAAGGCTGGAGATATTGCTATACTAGGGTAACAGCCCAATCATGTTTATAGGTAACTCAGCAAGTAGTCGATTGTTCCCAAAAGTTTTTAACCTTTTTTGTGTCATGCTCTCTTTTGAAAGTCTGCTGAAGTCTTTAGGCCCCTTTTCAGAATAATGCATTAAAAATGCATAAGCTTACAAGGTGAATCAATTGTACTGAATTACAGTTTAAAAAATATTTTTTTAAGTTCACAGATTTCAAATTAAGAACCTCAGAACAGGCAGATAGATGACAGGTTCCTAGGAACCTTCAAAGTTTGAAATAAAATTGATAAACCAGCAAGAGCCAAATTAGAAATCCTGATGCACAATACAGGCTTCAAATCACTTCTTTATAGTCTAGCTATTACCTGACCCTCTCTATCCGCTGCTCTTCTGCTATGTGCTTGAAAGCCTTGGCCTCCCTTACCAACCCAAGGTAGTACTTTTGGACAAAAGTCAAGTAATAACCATTCTTGGGAGCCACAGTCTTCCTGGTGTCCCCAGTTGCAATCATTAAGCTGATATCTAGAACTACTTCCAGAGGCCTGGGGCCCAGACTCAATGTCTATCTATGCTTTCCTCTTCCTACTCTGTCCTTCCCATCTGTGCAAATCACTGGTGATTATATGTGAAGAAGGTAGGAAACAGCTTTTATATATGTTTACTATGTGTCTGGCACTGTGTCAAGTGTCCTACAATTATATTTGTTCCTCACAACCAGACATTATCTCATTGTTCCTACCTCTGTGAACTAGGTGCGATCATTACCCCCATTTTATGGTTGGGGAAACTGAGGTAAAAAGATTAACTGACTTGCCCAAGGTCACACAGGTAGTATCTGAGATCTGCTCCAAACCCAGTGTTGTATCCATTGTCCCCAGCGACACTGGTATTGTAGGTGATATGAGAGTCATATTTTCATGTTATAGGAGATAAACTTTTCTCATATTCCTTCCTATCTCCCCACCAGGAAGAGTATAAGCCTATGGAACAGAGCTTCCAGAAACCATGCCTATCCCCCACCCTTCTATGCACACAAACTCAAGGCGAATATTATAATGCTTCAGCTTTGGCAGCTATGTGACAAAATACACCTGGAGTCATATGACCTCAGACACTAGCAAGGTGGCCCTAGGCAAGTCTTTTAACCACTCTATACCTCAGTTTTCCCATCTATATAATGGGGATAGTACCACCTGCTTCCCAGAGTTGTTGAGGATAAAATGATACAATATAGGTAAAGTACTTCCCCAGCCTGAACATGCTATATAAATGCAAGTTCTCATTTTAATTGGTGTTGTTGCTGTTATCATCATCATTCCCAGGGGCTGAGCTGTGGGTTAATGAGAAAAAAATCATCTAGCCCACGTTATCAGCCCCCCTCTCCCATACCATGCTTCATACTGAATACAAACATTCACCAAGACAGCAGGGACTATAGACATCTTGCCCTAGGGTGTGCATACCTACCCATCCCTTCCCCTTTCCACCTCTTCTCTTGCTCTGGGAACAACAGTCAGAGAAATGTTACCATTGATACTAAAAGGCATGGGATACTCTACTGTCCAAGGCTACAGGCACAGTCCCTGTAGTTACCCAGACAAAAACTCTATTCCTTGCCATGATTCCCCTAGTTGGATTGCTTTCTACAAATTAATAAGCTCAAAGAAGGCAGAGATTGGCCTTAAGATCCCTAGGGCCAAGCACAGAACCTAGAATACAGTAGGCATTTAATAAATGCTTGTTAATGCCCTGGTTAACTTTGATTTTTGTTGCCCTATCTGTTACCCTTTCAGTTTATAATTAACATTCAATTCCTTCATTTTACAACTGATAGGTTATCAAATAAGAAAATATACCTGAAGTCTTTGCAAACCTCAAAACCCAATATCAATGCTGGCTAGTATTATAACTTTTTTATTTTCACGTTTTCCTATTTCCATTTTTCTTAATGAATTGGCAAGTCTTTGTGTTCTAAAACAAAACCCTATTAATGGCTTATTTTGTTTCCATTCTTAAACAATATATTTTAATGATAAAACTTGCCAACGATAGAACAATAAATCTAGTCTCCTTTTTTACATATTGTAAATTATTTTAAGTGACCCAGTATGATTCTATAGTTTGTTTTTACAGATTACAGACTCTAGAAAGTCTCCCTAAGTCTCCATGCTTACTGCTGCCTGAAAAAGGACCTTGGTCCCACAGATTCCCAAGTTTTGACTATATTCTGGTAGCTGAGCTCCCTCTTGTGGTCTTAGAGTAGATAGCCTCAGGGAAAAGCCTGCCCGGGCTGAAATTGACACCAATTTTCTTTTTTGACATTTAGGCCTTTCCCCCAGGAGAAGTAGAATCTTTTACAGGCTAGAACAGGAGGGCAGACAGGGCAATTAGTGTGGGGAGTGAAGGCCATTAAAGGACAAAGGACAAATCTATCTTTCTATCGGCACCAAAAAAAAAAAATTTGTCTATTTCTGAACAACATCCCTTGGAGGACAGCAAGACTCCCCCTTCCATTAAGAGGACTTAAAGAAATCAGAATCCAGCTCAAAGAACAATATGGTCCAGGTAATAATGGTACAAATTCAAAGTTGCAACAACTGAAACAACATCAGCGAAATATTAAAGAGGAACTATTCGTTCCAGCCGAATTGGTCTACCCTGGTATTCAGCATAAATGACATCAAGCCTGGGGGCCTTTATATCCCCCGTGTCTAGAATACTCTCCCTTCTCAGCCCCTCCCTTTGGAACCCCCAAATCCCTTCAAGGATCAACCCAATCACTCCTTCTTACATAACCTTTCTTGATTCCCTCAGCGTTATTCCATTTTCCCATCGCTAACAAAATCAATTTGCATTTTGCATATATAACTTATCTATGAATAGGATGTCTACCCCAGCACAACAGATGGAAACAAGCATTTATTAAGTGATTACTACATACCAAGCACTATTATATGTTTTACAAATATTCTCTCATCTGAGTGCCAGGACAACTCTGGGAAGCAAGTACTGCTATTATCCCCATTTTACAGTTGAGGAAACCAAGGTAGACAGAAGTTAGGTGATTTGCCTAGGATCACATAAGTAGTTAATGTGTGGAGCTGGATGTGAACTCAGGTCTATCTGATTTCAAGCCCAGAACTTGATCCACTTTGTCATCTATCTGCCTCATAAGCTTTCTTTAAGAACCTTGATGACAGAGAATAAAATCACTTTGGTTTTTCTATGACCCAGTGACCAACACAGCAAGCTCTTAATACTTATTGATTAAGCGCATATCCTTTTGTTGCAGGAATTTCTTAGAGTATTGCTTTTAATAGTGGCCCTAAGCAGTCTAGAACCCAAATGCCCTACAGCATCTTCTGTTTTGTCTTTGGTATAGGGAATCTAGCTTCCCTGGCTTAGATGAATAAATGAATGAATGAAAAAAACATATATTAAGTCTTCATTATGTGCCAAGTATGGGGAGATACAAAAAGCAAGACACTCCATGTTCTCTAGCAGCTCCCACTCTAACTTGGAGAGACAATTTGATTTAGGTGATAGTAGAAGAAATATATAGACAAATGATCTCTGAGGCTGGTATGGTAACACAGAAGGGTTTCCCAAATCATCTCCAAAACTGTCACAAAACTCTCAAAACAAAATTAATCTTCATTTTCTCTAATTTTTAAAGCAAATCTATCCCTTTGAAGAAAGCAAAAGTGTTGCCAACTTTGAGTGTTGGTGTCATTATTCTCAAATAATTGAAAATGACTCAACGTGCAGGGAAGGAGAAATAAAAAAAAGAGGAATGAAAAGGTGAAGGCGAGCATTGTAACATATGATTGTGCCACTAGTTGTCTACCTTACACTGATCGTTTACCTCTGGATTCCTGAAGTCATTTTTCAGTCATGTCCAACTCTTTGTGATCCCATTTGGGGTTTTCTTGGCAAAGGTACTGGAGTGGTTTTCTATTTCCTTCTCCAGTTCATTTTCCAGATGAGGGAACTGAGGCAAACAGAGTTAAGTGACTTGCCCAGGATCACACAGCTATTAAGTGTCTGAAGTCAGATTTTACTAGTCTTCCTGACTCCAGGCCCAGTACTCTATCCATTGCACCTAGCTACACTCCTAAAGTCATTCAATTTACCCTCATGCCCATGAATCTGAAAAAACATCACCCATCAGCATGGTATCACATTAAATCAATCTAGTTTGTGGAAATCCAACCTTCTAAAGTAGTAGTGTCAAATACAAATAGAGATAGGGGCCACTAAACACAATCCCTAGGTCACATATTGTCTTAGAAAAAAACCATCTGTTCTCTATTATGAGCAGGTAGGTGACTCAGTGGCTAGAGTGCTGGGCCTGAAGCCAGGAAGACTCATCTTTCTGAGTTCAAATCTGGCCTCAGACATTTACTAGCTGTGTGACCCTGGACAAGTCACTTAATCCTGTTTGCTTCAGTTTCCTCATCTGTAAAATGAGCTAGAGGAGGAAATGGCAAACCACTCTAGTATCTCTGCCAAGAAAACCTCAAATGGGGTCACAAAGGGTCAGATACAACTGAAAAACAACAGAACAATAGCATTCTTCATTACAATTCAATATATTTTGTTAAGAATTTCCCAATTACATTTTAATCTTTATTCTACAGAAAGCTTTTCCCAATCCCTCTAATTCTAGTACCTTCCCTCTATTGACTTTTTACTAGTTATCCTATATGAAGTTTTCTTTACATAGTTGTTTGAATGTTGTCTTCCCATTAGACTGTGAGTTCCTCAAAGACAGAGACTGCCTTTCGTCTTTCTTTGAATCCTCAGAACTTAACACAGTGTCTAGCACATAGTAGGTCTTAATAAATATTTATTGAATGACTGACTTCTAAAACAATTTAGATTAACAGTAGTGTAAATTTCCTATAGATCTGACTCAGTCTTCAAGAAACATGGAATTTTAGCATTGAAACATGGAGATAGACAGAGATACACACGCAAGAAACATGGAATTTTAGCATTGAAACATGGAAATATGGAGATAGATGATAGATAGATAGACAGACAGACAGATAGAAAGAGTTATACACACAAGAAACATGGAATTTTAGCATTGAAACATGGAAATATGGAGATAGATGATAGATAGATAGATAGACAGACAGAAAGAGTTATACACACAAGAAACATGGAATTTTAGCATTGAAACATGGAAATATGGAGATAGATGATAGATAGATAGATAGATAGACAGACAGAAAGAGTTATACACACAAGAAACATGGAATTTTAGCACTGAAACATGGAAATATGGAGATAGATGATAGATAGATAGACAGACAGACAGAAAGAGTTATACACACAAGAAACATGGAATTTTAGCATTGAAACATGGATATATAGATATGCATATATAGATACACACACATAAGAAACATGGAATTTTAGCATTAAAAAGCCTTAGAGATTCAGTCTAACCCTCTTCATTTTACAGATGAGGAAACTGAGTCACAAAAAGTTTGAGTACCTTGTCTAAAAGCCTACAGAACTAAGACTATGATCCCATTGCCGGTCCATTGCTCTTGAAAAAAAAAATAACATTAATAATAAATAGATAAACATGAGAAGCCTCAGGACTTAAATTAATGGGGAAGCTCTTTATATAATCATGGTGAGGGAAGCAGAATGAGAAAATGCCTTTAGGGAAGTAGGGAGCAATTAGTGTCAAGAGCCTATTCTTCATATTTAGCATTTAGTGAAGCTCTAGAAAATAAACACATTCATTTACAAGTTCCTTGTTACTTTTCCTATTTGTTGCTCTTTCTGCTCAGAGTGAACCCAAGGGCTCTGGAAGAAGCAAGGAGCTGATACCTGCCTTGTAACATGACAATACAGAGTGATCATACAGAGACATAAATACCTGGGGACTGAAATCACACCTTGGCCAGGCTTGCTGAGATTGCATCTCATAGTGACAACGGCCACTCGTCCATTGTCGCAGGACACTGTCACGGTGGAGGACCTAATGTGAAGTCAGATGAGAAATAATCAAACAGATACTAATCAAAAAGGCACAAACCATTGCTGACCACTGCACACCTGCTGACCAGACCATCTGAGACACTGCAAAACCTCATTTACTCAGCTTTTCCCTAATTTGCAATTTGTGATTATTACAGGGGTTAGGCTGAAGGTTACTTTAAAATCATCTATGACAGAGAAAGTTACTGCACAAATTATTCTTTGAAACAAGATTTCAATCAGTGAGAATACTTTCCTGCTTAAAAGGCTATTTTCAAGCACTTTACAAGTGTTCACCAGACACAGAAACTTTTACTCCAATATAGGCTCATGCTTTATTATGTTAATTATAAAAGTCTTACACATTTATTAAAGCAGCCTAACAGGCAATATTACTGTTTCAGTCTTGTGGGACTCTCTGTGACCCCATTTGGGGTTTTCTTGGCAAAGACAGTGTAGTACTTTGCCATTTCCCTCTCCAGTTCATTTTACAGATGAGGAAACTGAGGCAAACAGGGTTAAGTGACTTGCCCAGAATCACTCAACTAGTAAGTATCTGAGGTTGGATTTGAACTTAGGTCCTCCTGACACTAAGTCTGGCACTCTATCCACTGTACCAGTTTGCTGCCCAACCACTTAGCCAAGTTCATAATATTGTATGTTTTCAAAAATAATAGTTGTCAGTCTTCTAAATAATGTATTATTCAAACTTTTTACCAGTTCATTCCTTCATTCAACAAATATTTCAAGCACCAAATATAGGCTGTCCTGAAAGTCTTGGCACAATTTTAAATTATTAAAGACTGCATTCCAACTTTTGGGACAGCTTGTATGGACAAGGAACCATAGGAGACATAATGATGTATAAGTAATAGTCCCTGCCTTCCTGTCTTATTTACAGTCTTGTTGAGGAAGTAAAACTCATACCCAAATAAGCAAACATTAAGTACCATATCAATTGTTCTAGCCCAATAGTGTCAAATTCAAACAGGAAGTAAATCCCAGCAGATTGCATAACTTAAAAAATGACAAATTAGCATTATGTGTGTTGTATGTTTCCCAATTATATTTTAAACTGGTTTAACATACTACGTGCAGGTGTGTCTAAGTATGACGCCTCTGTAAATCTAGACCATAAATTTTATAGGACTTCAAAGGAAGAGACGCTTCCAAATATGGTGACTCCCTGGGGAATTCTTCCAAGAGCTTCTGATATCAAACTTTCTGACCAAACCTATTCTCTACAATGGCCACCATACTTGCTAATATATACTCAGAACATGTTTCAAAAGCAAAAGATAACCCTGACTCAAAGTACCTTTGCCTGACTAGACTTCTGAAAGACTAAATGACCAAAAAAGGATTAGTCTCCACTTACTTGTAAAAGAAATGTACATCAGGTATTTGCCTTAATGGAGCTGGGAACATATCTTCCTTCACATTGATGTTGTACAATGTGTTTTCAACAGTTACCCCTAAATCAATTTTTAAAAAGAAGAAAGAAATCATTGAATATTTTTTAAAATGAGGTTTATTAAGTGTCTATACATTTGAATAGCATCTCGTCTTCCTTAGTCTTCCCAACTAAGGAAGTTGAGATGCTGTTCAAATACGGCCTTACTTACTATGTGGATGAGTCACCTGATGCCTCTCAGCCTGTTTCCTCATCTGTAAAATGGGTATAATGGTAGCACCTACCTCACAGGGTTGTTGTGAGTATCAAATGAGTAAAAAGCAATTTGTAAACCTTAAAGCTATATATAAATGCTAATTATTATTATTTTTTAGCATCAGAGGATCATGGTTCTAGAGTTGGAAGGGACATCAAAGATCATCTGTTCTAACCCCTTCATTTTACAGATAAGAAAACTGAGATGTAAGGTGATTAAGTGATTTG
>JAQQSU010011219.1:0-12227 GCA_028627135.1 Pseudochirops cupreus
TATATATATATATATATATATATAAACAACTAAGTTCAAACAAGATAAATATAAGACAAATTGAATAATAACAGAGGGAAGTCACAAACATTAAAGGTGGTCATAGAATATTTCTTGTCTTATTCCTAAATATGGACATTTGACTAAGATATAAAAAGAAAATAAGAGAAGCTGAGAGATAAAGATGAAGAGGGAGAGAATTCTTGGCATGGGAGACAGCCAGTGACCAACTCAGAGCATGTTAGACATAAGTAGCCAGGGGTCTCCCTGTCCTCAATGAGCTACTTGGCTTTGTTAGCATATGACTATGACCTCTACCAAAAGAAACATATGCAAATCATCCTATGAAATAAGCAAAAAGAAACATTTTCTTATACATATTTGTTAATTTATCTATATGAAATGACTGATAGTTGTTAGTTGCATAGGCCAAAGTTTTAAAATTTCTCTAACAATTAGATTGGATTTTTGACAGAACTATGAGGTGCACGTTTAGAAAGAAATAACTAGGCACAGAGGCAATGTGTGTGGGTATATAAGTTATCTCTTCACCTTTGCCTATCCAGGGGGCAATTATTAGCAAAACTAAATGTTACCTTTACTATATTTGATTCCATATATCATTATTTCAAATCATGGTCCTCCACCTTTTTGATGACGGAAAGGAGGTTCAATTTTTTCAACTTTCTCTGGGGAAAGCTTGGATATTACCATTACACAGTATGTAGCATAATTTTTATCATTCTTTTTTGTTCTTTCCAGTTACATTTTGTAGTCTTCCTGAGTTTTTCCTGGTTCTGCTTAATTCTCTCTTCATCCTGACATGTTTGTCTTCCTATGATTCTCTGAAGTCATTCACTGTAAGTCATTTTTTCTTATAATAAAGTAATAGTGTATTCCCTTCATGTGGCCAAATTTAATTAGCTATTAACTTAGCTATATGCATATGCTATTTTTCTAGGGTTTTTTTTTTTGGTAGGTTAGAGATATCACTAACCACCAACAAGAATATCCTAGCATTGGCAGAGGAATATATAGGTCAAGACAAGGGAGTAAATAAGATTATTGACTGAGAAGTCTAAGTTTCCTCCACTTCCAAGCTGCAATTTCCTCTTTCTCTCACCTCCCCCTTTAAACAATCCTGTCTGGAATTTAAGTGCTGAGATCATCATCTCATAAGAATTACTTGAGGAAGGATTTAATTCCACTGGTTTTGTTTTTTTTTTTTTTGGCTTTAGAATTTAAAAACTAATCATAGAATGATAGATCGATATCTGTACCTAAATACATTTCTATCTTTGTTTGTCTACTTCTATTTAACTGAGAGGCAATATGGCATAGTGGACAGAAGGCTGAAATTAGTGTCAGAAAGACATATTTACATTCTTTTTCTGACATGTAGTGATTGTATAATTGAGCAAGTGGCTTAATCTCTCAGTGCCTTATCAGTTCCCTAGGACTCTAAATTGCAGATGAGCTATTGATTCTGTGTTAATTAAGGAAGTTTCTACACAAGAAGTTCCCCACTCTGATGATAACACAGGTATAGGCCAAAATTATTTTAATTATATCTGGGTGCAATTGTGTTCATCATAAAGAATAGTTTGCCAAAGAGAACTGTACCACCAAAACTTCTTGCCTCAGAAAATCATGGTCATTTCATTGTTAGATGTACTCAAACAAAATCTAAATGAGTATATTTTGCAAATTTTTCTTTTGTTGGTTAGGATTATACATCTTCCAAAATTCCTTCCAACCTAAAAATCATCTGTGACTAAGTACAAGTTTAGATGAGAGAGAATGAGAGAGACAGACAGAGGCAGAGAGAGAGAGAAAGACAGAGACAGAGACAGAGAGAGAGAATCATTCTCTCCTTTTTAAGACTTGGTTCTGCTACTCACAGGCAGTACATTCACTTAAAATCTTATCCTACATAGTGAATTATTCTGGACACTGAGACTTTTCATTCTGCCCACTTTGGCACATATCACTGATACTAACAGTTATGATAACCCTACTATGATAAATGCACATGACTTGCTTTCCACATTTACTTTTTGTAACTCTAAAAGAAGTCTGGCTCACATAAGTCACTTGTCATTTTTAATCTAACTGAGCTAAAAGTTTTACCAGTCGGCACACTCAATTCACTTTGCTTCAAGTTAGCTGGAGTGTAATTTTATTTAAATCCATCCAGAAAGACTCCAAATTCCCTTTCCAACCATATTCTACTGAAACCATCACATTCTGTATTCTGACCAACTAGATTACTACCTATCCCAGAAGTATTCACTGCCCTCCACTGTCACCAAGACTTGTTAAAGAGTTTTCCCCCTGCAAAGATTTCTTTATCATCTTCAACTGAGCTCCTGCTGAAGTGACATACCATCCTTAAATTCTCACCTGAGAACTGATGGTTGTTTGTAAAATAATTTGTTTCAGAGAATTAGAAATTCTTGGGCTTAAATTCATCCTCTGATGCCTACACTACTCATGTGACCATGGGAAAATAACTTAAGTCTTCTGAGTCTCAGTTTTCCTATGCTTAAAATGGGGATATCATTTGAAGTATGTACTTCGCAGTGCTATTTTGCAGCTAAAATCAAATAATAAGTTTGAGACCCCATGGTTCTTGTCCTTCATACTCAAAGAGGAAAAAATTGACTTTATTATTTAGTAAAATTCAGCCTTCTCATTTTACAAATGAAGAAATTGAGTACAACAGAATATGCTTGATTTATTTAAGTTCACACAAGTACTAACTGAGAAAATTAACTAGAACTTCATTTGTTCTGTTTCAAAGCCAGTATTATTTTTCTATTTTATTACATTGACTTAGATAATTATTAATATCATTCTTCATTTTCATTGATTGAATAAAATATACAATTTATTTTGACTATAAATATTCTTATTTAAGATGTATAATCTTGAGACCATCATTTCACTTTCCTGGGAGACAGTTCTTAGACATAAAATGAGCATTTTGGCCACGATGATCTCAAAGATTACTAATTTCTTCTATGTCTATAGCCTATGAACTATAATTATTACTTATCTTTTCTTTGCTTCTTACATTTCAAATTAGTCAAAATATTCACACTTTGATCCTTGTTTATTTTTATGCTTTAAATAAAGGCTCTTGTGGGTAAGAACTTTTTTTCATATTTGTGTTTTATCCCCAGATGCATTTCTAGTCTGGGAGATATAGGGAGACTCTAAAAAATAAATTGTTTAAAAAATAGGATTCAGGATAAAGAATTGGATTGAAAATAGTCACAGTCTTGTTGATATTTCATTAGACTTCCATCAACTTCATGAATAAATTTCTCAAAAAGAGACCTGAAAATATTGGGCGTGGCACATATCAATAAAAATCACAGAAAATGGAATTGAGCATATTTTAACATATGTGCAATTGGTGCAGATGTGGAATAATTTAAAAACAGCATTTTTAAAAGTTCTTTATTTTAATATGCTCAAAGTTATCTATTTCGGTTCATAATTTGTTTCACTCACTAAAAAGTTTAAAATACTGCTTTTCCACATTTGAGATTGAAACACATCCCACAATATTTTAATTTTGTGAAATATTTTAATGTACTTTAATAATCCATTTGCTGTTTAGTATATAGTTTGATGTGAATTTAATATCATTTTTACCATGCTCTCGAATTTTCAAATTATTTAATTTCCTAATACACCCCTTTCATATTGTGCTATATTATAAAATTAGTTAAGCATTAGTCTTTTGAATGGCTTTCATTTTACTTCCTTATTATGTAATATAGTACAAAAAATATTATGCAATATAGTACAAAAAATTAATGCAAGCCTCATCATGAAAATCATGACTTTATTATATGATTCTGAATATTTAATATTATTGACATGTTTCTGAAATTATCTCCAATTTATCCTGCATATACCCTGCTTTTTCCATAGTAACCCACTTTTATCCTCTAATAGAAATATAATTTAATAAATGCAGAGACTGTTTTTGACATTTTTTGTATCCCCAGCTCTTGGCATAGTGCCTGATATATAACAGCTTCCTAATAAATGCTTTTCAACTCAAATCACTGACTTGACTATGTTTTTTGCAGTCTGTCTCTCTTTGGTTAAGTGCAACAATTATGGCATTGTGATATCCTCATATGTCAAAGAAAATCAAAGAAATCTTCTAGAACACTTTGTAGAACCCTTCAGGTTAGCTAATGAGCAGATTATGTCAGGAGCATGGGATAGTCAAACTTTATATGAATCACTCCAATTCAATGACCACCCATACCTTAAGTCGCGCTGGGAGAATAAAGACAAAAATAGCTTATGTTGCACTGGAGAAAACATTTTTAAACAGATAAGTAAACATAAAATATAAACACAAACACAAGATAATTATAATTATATTATTTGTTAGAATTAATAATCAAATTTAGCTTCAGACACTTAATAGCTGTGTTACTTCAAGCAATTGACTTAACCTCTGTTCCCCTTAATCCACTGGAGAAGGAAATGTCAAAACACTCCAGTATCTTTGCCAAGAAAATCGCATGGACAATATGATCCATGAAGTCAAAAGAGTCGGACTTGACCGAATGATAGGACAACATCAAATAATAACAGTATTAATAATTTGGAGAATAAGAAATGAACTCTTGTAAGCAACAGTACTTGTCCTATGCTTTGAAAATGCCTTGGGTTGCAGTCTGAATTCTTGAAGAAATGATATTTCTGAAAGAGATAACACATTATGCAAGATATAGAAGCACATATCCCTTTTTATCACTTCATAATTCCCTAAAATTTTCTAGATTATTTATTATTCTGTAGCGATTACTAATATCAATTTCATTATAAAAATTTTTAAGTAGATCATTATAATCTTTACTGCATTGGATTGCCTTATAGTATTTTACAATGGATATCTCTGGGATTATCAATTTTCATTTTATAAAATATTCTATAATTATCGTGTCGTAATAAAGACAGTATGCATGATTTCTTAAATTAATATTTTATGTGTTTTGCTATTATCCCAAAATCCATTTCCATCTATTTCTTTTTTGTTGTTGGTAATGACAGATAAAAATTCCAATCATTTTTATGGGTTGATACATATTCTTCAGTTCTACTAAAATGATTTCTTCTGTAGCTTAACTTGGATTTTTAAAATCTATCCATCCATCCATCTACCCATCCTTCCATCCATCCATTCATCTATCTATCTATCTATCATTATCCATAAAGACAAATTTTAACAATTTCTGCAAATATGCTATTTGCCTTAATTCTTTTTTCTGGCCTTATTGATGTAGCTAGGATCCTACAACTATGTCAAATAATAATAATGAGAGTGAATATTTTATTTGCTCCTATTTTAATGAGAAAGTACCAAATGTTTCTTCATTTGAAAATATGCTGGCTCTTCAATAAAATAAATATTTTTTATCATGTCAAGAAAATTCCTTTCTTTTCTACTCTCTGATATTTTTAAGGATGTATGAGTTTATTTTATTGGAGTTATTTTCCAGAATTTCATTAAAATAATTATATTTTCTTTTTTTCAGAACTATAACTTATTATGGTGATTGTTTTCCTAACATTAAATGATATTTCAAATACTAATATGAATACTCATTGATAAGGATATTTCTACTCATGGCTGTCCTGTTACGTGTCAGCATTTGTTCTCCTCTAACTTTTCATCTTTCATTTCTTTAGTCAAGTCTATGATTTATCTTATTAATATGCTATTCCTGACACATAAATAAATGGATCAGGTTTGAGTCTGGCATTTCTCAGAATCATAAGTCCAAAGGAAAGAAAAAAAAAATCTGTGAAGTATCTGCTTTCTTATATGATTGAGTCTTGTTCAGAAAGGGAACACATAGGCAAACTCTGTTCATATGAACTAGTAAAAGTCATGTTTTATCTATATACCACATAGATTCCCAACACATGTCCACGCACACACAGACGCGCGTGCACACACACACACACACACACACACACACACACACACACACACACTTTGCCTTTGTCTTCCATACCTGGTTCAAATTTCAGAACTGTGTTTAAGTTTTATTCCAGAAAAGGAAGAAAACTTTCTTTTACTTGAATTTGTGATACCAAACTTATTGCCTATAAATGACATCAACTTCTTATCATCAGATAACTCAACTTGTTTCTCAAAAACAACACTATATAACTAACTAACTCTGTTTTGAACAGGTGACTTTTTTTTTTTTACCACATTACTATCACTAAGTAGAGTTAAAGGTTTTATTTGGAGGAGTAATTTATTCAGGTTAGATGCCTACATTGCATTAATGTATTAGAAAGTTTCAACTCTACATATCACCTTGCCTGACTTAACCTGTGTGCATTTGTATGATTGTGATGATTATAGGGAATGTTGATGACTAAGGGCTGTTTGGAGTGCAAAAGAGGCTAGAATAATGGGAGGGCAAAAATGAGTGAGGCTAATATTAACTTTGCAGGTTAGAGTGAATTTGTGTGGATATAATGATTAAAATATACTCAAAAAGACATAATATATGGGAGTATAATATAAAAGAGATAATAGTTCTGTATTGGCTAAAAAGCATATGTCTATTATTACAGATATGCAAGCAGTTATCTCAGTCAACATGGCCAAAACAAAACTTATTATTCTCATCCCCCCAAATCCCTTCAATCTTCTCTATTTTTATGCATGGCACCTTTATTTGTGACTTATTCTATTTTACCTTTTCCAGTGCTTTCCATATAGAATAACCCACTTGACCTTCAGAACTTTCAGGTAAACAGATAGAGGCTAAGGGTTGAAATACGTGGACATGATAAGAGACTAAGAATAGATTCTGGACCTTCACAACCATACTTCATTCTTCCCTCACCTTCAATCACTGTATCTATTCAGCTGTCAAGTCTTAGTGATACTATTTAAATATCCCCTCTGACATCCAGAACCCCTTTCCTATTCTCTACCTGAGTTTAAACCTTCATTACTTGGTCCTTAAAATACCTCAAGTTTCCTAACTAGTATCTCTAAAATTTACCTCTCTTCAACTGAGATAATATGTGTAAAGATCTCCATATATGAAAACATTCATACAAACTGAAAAAAATATTAATTTTATTATTTTGAAATGACTGCTATTTTAATTTATGTTCTTTTATAATTTGACATAACTTGCCATATATTATTGACTTTTGTGATCAATTTTAGGTCTTTCCATCTTCTATTATGTTGTCCCTTCCTTCACTATAGAAATTTTAAAACATATACATTCTTCTTAAAATTTCAGTGCCTTGGATTAATGGTAAATTGATTTACAGTTCTAGATATAAAGTCATTTTCATATTCCATTTAATTGTTAATTTATTGTTGTTAGTCTCCTACTATGTCCACGTACTTCAATCCCTAGCCATTCCCTGTTTACCTTAAAGTTCTGAAAATCAAATAAGTTACTCTAAATGGAAGGCAATGAAAACTGTTAAACAAGACTAAAATAAAGGTGGCATCATTACAACCTAAGAGATGGTGCTAATTTTGTTTTGGAATGGAAAGTCAATTTTATAGTTAAAAACCCCCCGACATTGTCAATGCTTTTACTTTTAAAGTAATTGTATTAATAAAGTGCATTTTCAAAAAAATAATATCAAAGAAAGAAACTTATTCTGAAATAAATATGAACTGATATGTATCATGCTGAATAAATGTTAGTAACATGACTTATAGATGAGGAGCCTTGCCAAAGAACACTGATGTAGAAATGATGGACTCTAGGATCCACTATTTCAGCTATTGATCAGAAAGGGAGGAAGGAAAAAAAAAAACCTGTCTCTGTCACCCTGACAACTATAAAGAAGGAGATGAAGGAGAGAAGTTTCAGGCTGTGAATAGCTTCAGAACACCTCAAAATGTATCACTGACTCTGAGAAGTTATATTATAGTTTGAGAAACTGGTGACTGCTTATTCTTTTCTGGTTTTCCTTTACCTTTCTTTGGTACTTTCATCTCCCATTAAAAAGTGGATATATCAAGAATAGAGATGTGATGGACATCTTTTAGGAATTGAGGCATGGACATGTTTGGGTACAGAAACTATTTATATAAAAGCTCAAGGTTTAGCTTCAAGTTCAAATTAAAAAAAAGAGAAATCATGAAAATGTTATTTTAATGAGAACAAAATTATACAAACAAATTTGGAGACAGGCAGAACCCCTCCAAGCACTTGCTTGGGGTATCCAAAACTAGTATTTCATCTACATAAGCAACTCACAGCATGGAAAATCCCTCTGACTCACGCATCTGGAGAACTCATCTGTTACTTAGAGTCTTAGAGAGTTGCCTACAGCATTAGAAGATGAAATAATTTGCCTGTGGTCACACAGTCACTATATATCAAAGGCAGAACTTGGAACTGGATCTTCCTGACTCCAAGAACACTATTCATTTCAGATGAATTTCTCTTTAATAGATAGCTGTGCACATCAGAAGCTTTCAGTAAATCAAATCTATTTCTATTGCTAATAGCAAGCTACTGAAAGAAATATTGTGGAAAATTATTTTGTAAATCAAGATATCTTTTTAATGCCAAGATTTACTCCATAAATCTTTGGTTCTTATAAATATATATTTTTATATTTTGAATTTGCTTAAGGTAGAATATATGCATATATTTGTCATTTGTATTCAAAGATGCCATTGCTAACTGGATTGATTCTTATGTATATGAGTACAGCTGAAAGAAAACTGTGATTTACAGTACTTTACATAATGATTCCACAACTCATACAATAGAATAATAATGCAGAAATATTTTCCAAATGTGAAGTAGCTTATATTTCTGCAGTCTTTTCATTCTTTAGAAAACATTTTCTTACAAAAATGTTATAATTTATGTTTAAACTCTCAGACCCATTTATAAAAAAAATCATTTAACCCATAATGTGCATGACATCTTGGATTAATAATGTAATTTAAACTAATGTTCAATTTATAACAAATTTTCCATTGAAATATATTTAGATTAAAATGATGGTTTTCAAGGAACACACCTTCCCTGTTGCAAATGGCAAAAGGACTTCATACACTTAATCACCAATGATGGTTCCTATGGCCTAGAATGTAAGTATGAACAGGGGGCTCACTGTGATGCAATAGGGAAGGACAAGCATGACATTTTTAGCAGCCAGTGTGGCAATTCCCTTGGAGGTAGGTTAAGTAGCTGAAGATTAGGAAAGGGTGAGTAGTAGAAGTTTGAGAGAGAGGGGTGAGGATGGAAGATGAAGTCTCTGGGAACATAAGTGAGTAGTTCTTACAGGAATAGAAGGTTTGCAAATATGTACGCAGTTTGGATGCTATCAGGTATTTGGGGAAGTAGTAAAGGATAGTAAAGGGTAGTAAAGTAGTAAAAGGTAGAAGCTAATAGAACAATGAGGAGAAGGGAACAAAGGATCTTTTGCTTTCTTTTTTTTTTTCCCCTTGCTTTTCCTGTTCAAACATCTTTATTAAGTGTTTATTAAAAACACAGTTCCACATAAGGCAAAGGAAATATACAAATAATAATTCCAAACATTTTGGAGTTGACAAACTAGTAAAGGAATATAAGAGCACACACATATAATAACCACATAAAGTTATGTAGAAAAGTAAATAAGAGAGGAACAAATGAGGTGCTATATGGTGGATTGTAGATGGAATCATTGGGTCCTTTTTATTGTTTAAAAAAATGCACTTGTTACTTATGGAAGTTATTTTTATTTTTTTTTATTTTTTGCTTTTTGGAAGGGGAAGGTAGGGCAATTGGGGTTAAGTGACTTGCCCAAGGTCACATGGCTAGCTTTTGTGTTATGTATCTGAAGCCAGATTTGAACTCAGGTCCTCCTGACTCCAGGGCCAGTGCTCTATTCACTGTGCCATCTAACCATCCTGGAAGTTATTTTTAAATAGTGCATATTGTATCTGGGCACAACAGAGAATAGGACCTACTGAAAAAGAATTGATATTAACAAAATGAAAAACTAAAAATATTTCATCTCATTTTCTCCAAGTTGAATTGTGAAACTGATATACTGTAGTACCAAAATGTTTTTTGCTGACTTTTGGAAAAGGAATCAATTTTTACACATTGCTGAAAAGAGAAAACTATTTCTTCTTGGTAAATTTCAAGAAAATGTTAGGATGTATTGGACTAGATTAATTTCTCCATATGCCTGGCTTATGGACTAAGAAAGCCTTCTGGATAATATAACTATTATGATTAGCCTACCTTAATATGATAATACAGGGTTGCATAGCAGTTTCCATGCATTATCTCATTTGGTTTCTCCTTTTTTTAACTTTTAAAGTAAAGAATCTGTTAAAGGACCTTTTTCTCCCTGTAAGGACCATTAATCACTATGACAAAAGTAGATTCAGGGTTCCATTAAACAACATAATAATTAATCAATACTTAAATTCCCTTAGCTCCTTACTTTTCTTTCTTTTAGAAATTTCAATACACCTACTTTTTAAAAAAAATATTTCTTTAAATCACTTACAATTTTTCAGTTCAGTAGAAAGAGTAGAACTGGAATCAACAGAACTTGGGTTCAGTTTTTATCTCCATTGCCTACTTTTTGAACAACTTTTAAAATCATTGAATCTCTCTTCACAAGATATTTTTTTTTAAATTAAAAGGTTGGGCTAAATCAGTGGTATCAATTTCAAATAGAAATGAAGACTTCTAATCCATACATAAGGATTCCTGGGGGCTGAATTTGGACTATTTTTAAAATGTAATACTCTGTATGTTATAGTAGTTGTTTTGTTAATATTTCCCAATTTTATTTTAATCAGTTCTACAGGCACTCGGGAGTGTTGCTATCTGCCTGAGTCCTGAGATATGTGACCAGTGAGCCAAAGTTGGGTGAGGCTGCAGAGAATGAGGCCTCTTAACAGCTCTGGCAGCGGTAAAAACCCCAGCGATTTGGGACAAAGCTCTCCCCTCAGTAAGCAGAGATCTAGTGTGGCTCAATAATCAAGTTAATTGACTGGCAGCATGAGCAGGCAAAGGAAGCAAACCAAGCTCAGCAATCCAACTTTAGATTCCTTTTTCTGGGGATAAAAAGGATCAAAGCATGGAATGGGAGGAAGACAACACAGTCGGATCTCCCACATCAAAAGCTTCCCAGAAAAATGTAGACTTGTAACAAGCCATAGAAGAGCTTAAGAAGGATTTTGAAAACCAAATAAGAGAAGCAGAGGAAAAATTGGGAAAAGAAATGAGAATGGTGCAAGAAAATCATGGGAAGAGAGTCAAGAAGAATATAACACATTAAAAAATAGATTAACTCAAATGGCAAAAGAGGCCCAAAAAGCCAATGACAAGAATGCCTTAAAAAGTCAAATCTGTCAGATGGAAAAAGAATCTCAAATACTTTCTGAAGAGAATAAATCCTTCAGAATTACAGTGCAGCAAATGGAAGCAAATGACTTTATGAGATATCAAGATGCTATTAAAGAGATCCAAAGAAATGAAAAAATAGAAGGAAATGTGAAATATCTCCTTGAAAAAACCACTGACCTGGAAAAATAGATCCAGGGGAGATAATTTTAAAATTATTGGACTACCTGAAAGCCATGATCAGAAAAAGAACCTAGAAATCATCCTTCAAGAAATTCTCAAGGAAAATTGCCCAGGTGTTTTAGAACCAGAGGGCAAAATACAACTTGAAAGAATTCACTGATCACCTCTTGAAAAAGATCCCAAAAAGAAAACTCCTAGGAATGTTATAGCCATGTTCCGGAGTCCCCAGACAAAGGAGAAAATATTACAAGCTGCCAAGAAGAAACAATTTGAATACTGTGGAAGCACAATCAGGATTACCCAGGACCTAGCAGCTTCAACATTAAGGGATCGAAGGGCCTGGAATATGATATTCCGGAGATCAAGGGAGCTAGGATTAAAACCCAGCAAAATTGAGTATAATATTTCAGTGGAAAATATGGTCATTCAACAAGGTGGAAGACTTTCAAGCATTCTCACTGAAAAAAGCAGAACTGAACAGAAAATGTGACATTCAAATCAAAAAGCATGAGAAGGTAAACATGGAAAAGAAATCATAAGGAATTTATCAAAGTTGAACCATTTATATGCCTACGTGGAAAAATGATAATTGTAACTTATGAAACTTTTCTCAGTATGAGGATAGGTGAAGGGAATATAAAGGTA
>JAQQSU010001122.1:0-14939 GCA_028627135.1 Pseudochirops cupreus
GGGATAACTGTTATAATGGAGGGGAAGAACAGGAAGGCAAAAGAGAATGGGTCAACCTTAGTCTCATTGAATTTGGCTTAGAGAGAGAATGACATACACTCTGCATTGGGTATCTTGCCCTACAGGAGAGTAGGGGGGATGATGGAGGGGAGGACAGGTTTGGGGGGAGGGTTGTTGGAAGCACACACTTCTGCAAAGGGACAGGGACAAAGTAGAGAATAGAACAAGTGGGGGGCAAGATAGGATGGAGGGAAATATAGTCAGTCTTTCACAATATGTCCATTGTGGAGATGTTCTGCATAATTACACATATACGGCTTGTATTGAATTGCTTGTCTTCCCAGTTGGGGTGGGTGACAAGGGAGGAAGGGAAAGAATCTAGAATTTAAAGTTTTAAAATCAAATGTTTAAAATGTTTTTTTTAATATGTGTGTGTGTATATATATATATATATGTATATATATATTTATTATTATTATTTACATGCAATTGGGAAATAAGATATACAGGCACTGGGGTAGGGAGATCCATCTTGACCTACCGGAAAGTCAGAGGGATGATGGGGGAGGATATAGGAAAGAGCAGATTGAGGCAGGGGGTATATGGTGGGATTGCTGTTTTAGGGTAGAGGGTAAGGGAAAGATGGGGAGAAAATTTGTAACTCAAAATCTCGTGGAAATGAATGATGTAAACTAAAAATAAACAAAAGTTAAAAGGAAAAAAAAAAAGAATATGCTTCAGTCTGCATTCAGATGCCATAGTTCTTTCTCTGGATGTGGATAATGTCTTCCATTATGAGCTTTTTGGAATTGTTTTGTATCATTGTATTGTTGACAAGAGCTAATTCTGTCATGGTAGATCACTGTACAGTGTTGCTATTACTGTGTACAATGTTTTCCTGGTTCTGCTCACTTTACTCTAAATCAGTTCCTATAAGTCTTCCTAAGTTTCTCTGAAACCCTTCTGTCATTTTTTATAGCACAGTGGCATTTCATTATCTTCATATACCATAATTAAATCAGCTGTTCCTCAGTTGATTAGTACCTCCTTAGTTTCCTGTTCTTTGTCACCACACAAAAGAGCTACTTTAAATATTCTTGGAAATTTGGGTCCTTTTTCTCTTCCTTTGATTTCTTTGGAATACAGACCTTGGAGAGTATTATTAGGTCAAAGGGTTTGCATCATTTAGGGAATTTAAGCATAGTTTCAAGGTGATTTTTCTAAATTATATGTCAGACTATGTTACTCTCCTGTTGGGTCAGCTCCTGTGGCTCCCTTTTACTTTCCAAATAAAATAAAGACCTCTCATTTAATACTAGCCCCTTCCTGTCTTTTTAAAGTCTGGTTATATTTTATTCTTCTTCACCTGTTCTATGATCTAGCTGTAGTGACCTACTTGCTATTCCTTGAACCAGACATCCCATTTCCCATCTTGGAACTCACTGCCCTGCCCCTCCCCCCCATTAAGTGAACTCTTCGTCTCTCTCACCTTCCCTTAATTTTTTCAAAAGACTAAAATCCCACTGTTTGTAGTCTTTTCTGGTTCTCCCAGTTGCTGGTAACTTTCCCTTAGAGATTACTTTCTTTTTTTTGTTGCTTTTTTTTTTTGGAGGGGGGAGGGCAGGGCAAATGGAGTTAAGTGACTATTCCAAGGTCATAGGGCTAGTAAGTGTTAAAGTGTCTGAGGTTGGATTTGAACTCAGGTCCTCCTGACTTCAGGGACAGTGCTCTATTCCCTGTGCCACCTAGCTGCCCTTGTTTTTTTTTAAACTATATTTACTTAATATTTTATTTTCCCCCCAATACATGTAAAAACAATTTTCAGCATTCATTTCTTTAAATTATGATTCCAAATTCTCTTCCTCCCTTCCTCCTCTGCCCCTTCCCTGAGATGGCAAGAAATCAAAATGTATTTCCATATTAGTCCTATAAAAGAAAAGACCAATCCACCCACCTCCCCCACAAAAAGAAAGTAAAAGTTCGCTTTGAACTGTATTCAGCCTCCATCAGTTCTTTCTCTGGAGATGGATAGCACTTTTCATCCTGAGTCCTTCAGACCTGTATTGATTCTTTGTATTGCCAAGAATAGCTAAGAGATTCACAGTTGATCATTGTACAATATTGCTCTTATTGTGTACCATGTTCTCCTGTTCTCTTCATTTCAATTTGCATCAATTTATGTAAGTCTTTACAGGTTTTTCTGAGATCATCTTGCTCATCATTTCGTATAGTACAGTAGTATTCCATCACAGTCTGGATTGTTCAGCCGTTCCCCAATTCCCAGTTTTTTTTTGCCACTACTAAAAGAGCTGCCTATAGGAGCTGTACATATAGGTCCTTTTCCTTTTTATTTTTGATCTCTTTGGGATACAGACCTAGTAGCAGTATTACTGGGTCAGAAGGTATGCATGGTTTTTATAGCCCTTTCGGCATAGTTCCAAATTACTCTACACAGTGGTTGAATCAGTTCACAACTCTACTGACAATGTATCAGTGTTTTATTTTTCCCACGTCCCTGCCTACAACATTTGTCATTTTCCTTTTCTGTCATATTAGCCAGTCTAATAGGTGTGAGATGGTAGCTCAGAGTTGTTTTTAATTTCCATTTCTCTAATCAGTAGTGATTTAGAACATTTTTTCATATGATTATAAATAGTTTTAATGCTTAATCTGAAAACTGCCTGTTCATGTATTTTAACCATTTATCAATTGAGGAATGAGTCTCCTTTTTATAAATTTGACTCAGCTCTATATATATTTGAGAAATGAGGCCTTTATCAGAGAAACTTGCTCTAAAAAAATTTTCACAGCTGTGATTGCTGTGCATTTCCCTCCATCCTATTTTCTCCCTGTTTTTCCTCCTCTCTCTCTCTCCTTTCACCTTGTCCATCCTCAAAAGTGTTTTGCTTTTGACTACTGCCTCCCTAGTCTACCCTTCCTTCTACCAGCCCTGCCCTCCACTTCCTCTCTTACTTTCCTGTAGGGTAATATAGATTTCTGTATCCAATTGAGTGAGTGTCTCTGTAATTCCCTCTTTGTGCCAATTCCTGATGAGAGTAAGGATCAAGTGCTTCCCTTCCACTTCCTCCATCTTTCCCTCTACTGTAAAAGCTCTTTCTTGCCTCTTTTATGTGTGTAAGATAATTCAACCCATTCTACTTTTCTCTTTCCCTTTTTTCCCCAGTGCATTTCTCTTTTCTTACTCCTTAATTTTATCAGTCAGCTCATATCCATGTCCATCCCTTCCTACTTACTGCCCTAATAATGACAAAGTTCTTATGAGTTACAAATATCTTCTTCCCATATAGAAATGTAAACAGTTTAATCTTACTGAATTCATTATGATTTCTCTTTCCTGTTTACTTTTTTATACTCCTCTTGAGTCTTATATTTGAAAGTCAGAGTTCCTTTTGGCTCTGGTCTTTTCATCAGGAATGCTTCAAAATCTTCTGTTTCATTGAATATTTATTTTTCCTCTGAAGGATTATACTCAGTTTTTGCTGGGTAGGTGGTCGTACTCCTAAGTCTTTTGCCTTCCAGAATATCACATTCTAAGCTTGCTCCTCCTTTAATGTAGAAGTTGCTAAATCTTGTGTTATCCTGACTGCCTCCATGATATTTGAAGTGTTTTCTCTCTGGCTGCTTTGCAGTATTTTCTCCTTGACCTGGGGAACTCTGGTATTTGACTATAAGATTCCAGGAAGTTTTCATTTTGAGATCTCTTGTGATTGGTGGATTCTTTTGATTTCTATTCTACCCTCTGGTTTTAGAATATCAGAGTAGTTTTCCTTGATGATTTCTTTGTGTGCTTTTTTTTTTTTGGAGGAGCGAAGGCTGGGCAATTGGGGCTAAATGACTTGCCCAAGGTCACATGGCTAATAAGTATTAAGTATCTGAGGCCAGATTGGAATATCAGGTCCTCCTGACTCCAGGGCTGGTGCTCTATTCATTGTGCCACCTAGTTACCCCTCCTTGATGATTTCTTGAAAGATGATGCTTTTTTTGTTCATGGATTTTTCAAGTAGTCCAATAATTTTTAAATTATCTCCTCTTGATTAATTTTCCAGGTTAGTTGTTTTTCCAATGAGATAATTGAAATTTTCTTACAGTTTTTAATGTTTTGATTGTTTTATTGTTTCTTGATGTCTCATGGAGTCTTCAGCTTTTACTTGTCCAGTTCTAATTTTTTAAGGAATTATTTTCTTCATTGAGCTTTTGTACCTCCTTTCCCGTTTGACCAATTCTAATTTTTAATGAGTTCGTTGTTTTTCCAGTGGATTTTTGTACCTCTTTTACCATTTGACCTGTTCTGTTTTTTAAGATGTCATTTTCTTAAATATTTTCTTGTACATCATTCACTTGGAGGGAAAAAGAAAACAAGAAATGAATAGCTTGGATGTTTAACGGAGAATGGCTTCTCCATCACGGATGGGAGGAGTTTAGAAATGAAGGTATCAGGTGCTCATTGCAGGAGACTTCACCAGCCTATCCCAGCATGACTCAGTGGCTTCTTTTTTGTTTTTACCATATCACATCTGCCTATCAGGTCAAGGCAATCTGTAGCTCTCATTGTTGCAGCAACCAGCTATATTCTTAGAGATCAGGGGTACAATAGTGCCCTAAGGGACAGGGCACATCACTCAGACCAATACCTACACCTTTGTGTATACAGTAAAGGTTCTTCTTGTTCTTCAAAGTACTCTAAATAACTAGGTCAGCCTCATGGGACTTCTGAACTTTAGGTAGAACCTGACTGAAACTCATATTCAGTGGCAGTTCCTTTGCTCCATGATGACAAGGTGGTGGGCCATGATTTAGTCAGATTACTTGTAAGAATCAGTCATTGTGCCTAAAGAGGTAGCCTACCAGAAAGTCTGTTGATTTGAGGCAGTGGTCTTGAGCGAGGTCTGGTCTAACAAGGGCAATTCTTCCCATTCTTGGCTTGATGGTGATAGAGGTTGTAGTGTTCCAGTGAGTCAGGGCAGAATAACTAGGCTCCAGGGCAGTCAAGGGTAGGGACAAACCCAGTCTGTGAGTAGAACCCAATTTAGGGCATCTTCTCCCATAATCAATTGATTGACAGATTGGATCACATGCAGAGGAAGGTGATCAGAAAGGTGAGGAACTGAAGAGAGGGATTAGTTGAAGGAAATAAAGATGTAGAGACTTTGAGTGGGAGAGATCATGAAATCTGTCTTAAGGTAACTTTGAAGAGCTGTTATGTGGAAAAATGATAAGATTTATTCTGCATCACCCCAAAGTGTAGAATTAGGAACAATTGGAAGAAGTTAAAGAGAGGCAAATTTCACCTCCTTCTAATGAAAAACTTTCTAAAAACTAAGAGCTCTCTCAAAGTGTTTTGGATTACCTTGGGGATGAGAGTCAGCCTCCTTTCTGTAGAGGTCCAAAATTAAATGGGCAGCCTTAGAGATGGAGGTCAGCTTCCTTTCATTGGAAGTCTTCAAGGAGAACCATTTTTTAGGGATCCTGTAAGATTCCTGTTCAGTTGCAAGATGGGCTAGATGGTTTTTGAGCTCTAGACATATGGATTGTGTTAGCAACTAACTGTGCTCTACTGGGAGTCTTTTACTTGGATTCTGTAGACTTTAAAAAAATACATTAACTTTATTTTAGTGTAATTGTGTTCCTTTACAAATCCTATGTATTTTAAAACGTTATTTTAAGAAAGGCTTCAGCAGTCTGATTACCAAAGGGTTCCATGGCACAAAAAAGGTTGGACATTTTCATTGAAGACTTTTCCAGTCCCTTTCCTAGAGAGATTGGGGTATATAGGGTAATGTCTCAGTTTATCAACCTGCTCTTTATTTGACCTGGGGAGAGGGTATTGAAACACCAGGCTGTTTTGACTTGCAAAGTGCAGGCTCCCTGGTGTGTTAGATTGATGTCTTCAGATCCTTCCCCTTTTGGTGTGGCACTTTGTCAACTTAGGCTGGTGGTTCTTTATGAACTTCTTAACTTTCTATCAACTCTAGTCCCACTCTTAAAAATTACCTTTATTTTTTAAAGTAAAAGAATTTGAGGGTATAGCTTGGACTTAGTTGTGAGATTCTGTTACAGATACGGAAAAACTTCAGATTAAATAGGTTTTTAATGTTAGTGGCCATGAAATTTGTAGGTGATGGAGAGATAAAAAGAAACCGAAATTGCATTAAAGATTTTAAAATGTTAAATTTGCCTTTTCATATTTTTAAGTTTCTTAAATATCATAGGACACATTAATATTTACTTGTCAAGTTATATGTAATTATTTTTATTCTAAATCTTTATAGTCAGAATAGCACTTTTAAATGTTTCCAGACAATTAATTAAGACAGTTAATTAAGAGTGAATACTTAGCTGGATAATCCTTTAAAAAAGAAATGTGGTATTGTTCAAGTGACTTGTTCTCTTTTTAATATAACTTAACATTAAGCAAAACAGTATTTTAATTCAGAAAATCTTGAAAAATAAGTACAGTAACAAAAGCATTTATAATCTGTTTTAAAACTTTCTCAAACAGCTGTTTTTGATTACCAGTGGTCAAATAATTTCAAATGCACACAGAGGACAGAGTTGTGTTATCTATAGACCATTGGTAGAAAAATCTAGTAGGAAAAGAAATTTGAGTAGAAAATAATAACAGAAAAAAAAGTGTGGATTTAGTTACTTTTAGTCACTTTTAGTTTTATCTCCTCAACTTTTTCAGGCCCCTTGCTTCCAGTTAGTTCTGTGACATCTCAGCAGATTTACTAGTATTATGAAAGCTGTGGCATCTGTTGGTGTAAAAGCAGTTCATTTTTCCATACTTTAGGATGCTGTCAATGGCATGTTAAAATTTGTCTTTAAATACCAATAGTTAATTCATAACTAAAATGAAATTTATCCTTTTTCATAATTTTTTTCTTTAATATGTAGGAACTATTTAAAAAGGTAGAATACTAAAATATATCATGTATAATAACAGTAAAATTCAGTGCTCTAATTAGAAAACATTTCTCTCTTAAGATTTAAAAATTATCTGATCTAATTCCTTCATTTTCTGACAAATCAGGAAGTTTAGATCCATGGAAGTTACATAATTTAAGAACAGAGATGGGATTAGAAATATTTTAAAATTCCTTTGTGTTCTAAAAAGAAACACTTTGTCTTTTTTTTGTATCTTTGGGGGGAAAAAAACTAAGCAAGTAGTTTCAACCTAGATTTTTTTCTCGCTGGATTTTGTGTACAGGACAAGAAATTAAATTATTTTTAGCTTCCTTGGCAGTTACATTTATGGGCAAGATACAACACTTTTCTTGAGCCAACTTGAGAAATTAGATACGTCTGGAATAAGTATTTTCAGTATAATTTTCTTCTCTATATTCTGAATATAGCTTTTTCCTCACATTTATAGCAAAATATCCTTTCTGTGAACCAATTTATATGTCCGTGTTTTCTACTTTTCTGTCCTAATACTTTATAGATAACCTTGTTTTTTATGTAGCATGTTTTATATATTTGGACTGACAATTGATAAAGGAAAAGAAAATTTGTTCTATGTTAATACAACAGTTAAAAATTAATTGATTTTCGTGGTGGTGTACATGGTAGAACATAGTGACAAAGTGTGATTTTTGTAGCCTCTTTCAGAAGCTCTAAATATACTTAAAGGTTTCAAGCAGGAGAGCAAAATTCCAGATGCTGTTAGTGTGGAGTTGGAGAAGCCCTAGGGCATATGATAAATTCCTCTGATCTGAAGGGGTGTTGTTTGACTGGGTATTGTAGGGGAGGGAAAATCTTGAAGTCAGGAAAATGCAGTTACTGTACTGTCATGCTATTTGTCCCGCTATCATTTTGGTCTTTTCATTTACAAAAGTTTATTGTAAAGTCAGTGAAGGAATTTCTTATAGGAATATAGCTTAAGTTTTATAGAAGAAAAACAGAATTTCCTCACAAACAATTTTGTAGAGAATTTGTTACAAGCAGGAATACCTAATTTAATTGACATATAATGCTATTAATTAACTCATTATTATTTAGAAAACTAAGATTTTGCTTTTTTGAACCGGTTCTAAATACCAGTTATATCTCTAGTGATGAACTGGATGAATCATGTTGAGATGCATGCATATTTGTTTTATTTGAACAATTTAAATTTTTTATTCACTTTAAAATCTTATTAATATTTTTATTATCTTATGACCAAAATTTTTTTTAGAAAATTATTGTCATGTGTTTTTTTCTAAATTCAGGGGAAAAAACGATTCACCAACTCATTTCAGTTTATTTTGTATGTGTTAAAATGGGAAAATTACTTTTAAAAAAAGTTGAAATTTACTGTTGTGTAACATTAGTTTTTAAATGAAGTATCCATTAATGTTCATACAGACATATTTATCTAACAAACACCCATGAAACATTTTCCTACTTAAAATATTCAGAAAGCTTTGTCTCCTGAAACATGATTCAAGGCTTTCCTTAAGTAAACATGAAAATATTTCATTTTTCTTCCACATACAATTTTCTTCTAAAAATGAAGCTAAACTGTTATGACTAGCACTGTTTTATTTAAAACTTGAGATAAAAATAGATTGTCATTTTCGTTTTATCTAATTCTAAAATTTTAACATTTATAGATATGGAAGGTTTGTTGTCATTGTTTTTTTAAAGAATAGACTCTTCTACTCTTCCCCTTTCACCAATGTTTCTGGTTTATAGCAGTGTTAGAAATGTGTATAAACCCAATTGGAACTGCATAATATAAAGCAATGTTTTTACCTTTGGTATGGCATAAGAAGTCAGGAGTAACAGAGGTCTAGTCACCTTAAAAGAAAAGAATACTTGTTTAATTTTTTAACTGACTGTTCAAGTTATGTTTGTAGGACATTTAAACACGTTTAGGGGTTTTGCATTTATTGGTGTTAATCATCATTGTAGGTATATTCAGTCATATTGAAAACCATTGAGGGATTATTACTACTCATGGTAGGTAGGAATAAGATGAATAGAAACAGTATTAAACTAAATGATTCTCCTAAAATTCTTGAAATTTAAAACAGTTGATGTTTTCTTTTTCATTAGAGCAGCTTGAAAGAAATGGTTTGCTTGTGCAAATTAGAAGGCTATTGTGATGCGACAATTTATCTTGGAAAAACAAATGTGCGTTTTCTGTTTAAAATATTATAATTCAATACTGCAGTAATTGCAAGCAGAGACCAGAGTTTTTTCTTTTTTTTCAATGATACAGTTTAACAAGTTCTCTTGAGACTATTAAAATGTCTTAGTTTTTGGAACATGTGGTCCAGCGAGGATAACTTTGTCTACAGATGCAGTGGGTTGGCAGCTAGATTTTGCATGTTTTCTCATTTCTTTCCAGATTCTTTGACCCAGTGTAACCTTTGGTCTGTCTCTGAAGACTGGGGTGAAGAAAGTGTGAGCAGGTGACTGATGATCACTGTCAATACAGCCTGCAGACAATATGCGAATTACTTTAGCAGTCTCGATCCCTCCGCCCTTTCTCCCCACCCTCTTAAACCAACAGATGCAAATCGCTGCTTCCCCATTTGCTAGTGTTTCAGCTCGCATAGCAGCGTGGGCTTTGTTGTAGATTCACTTTCTCAAAAAACGGCAGTTTCATTTCAAGTAAAAACGAAAGCTATCAAGTGAAATAGTCCACGTTAATGGTAACTGCAGCAACAATTTGTTTCTCTGGAGTATATCTAAAGGTAGGCATTGTTCCAAAAGAATTATTAAATATATTTTTCCAGTGTGACAAATTAATGCTATTGTTTGCTATGCTAGCTTTTAGATATTCAACCAGTGATTTCTATCAGCAGAGAAAAGAAAAAGACTATCCTTAAAACTACATTTTACTTTTGAAATTGTAGACATTCTACTTTAGTGTATTTGGATTAGTTTCTGTTTCATACTTTTATAATATAGGAAAATAATAGATGAGTAGTAAGTTTTATTATATGATAAATGGTTATTTTAAGACATAATCAGTCATTTTATTTAGCAGAGTAAGTGGAAAGAGTAGCTAAAATAATTTTATGGTTTTTAGGAATGTGAGATTATACTTTTCTGCTACAGCAATAGAAAATTTAATTTTTAAAATTTGATTATACAAAATATAGAAATGTGATATATTTCCTATAAATTATTGAATTTTTCCTTCAACCATTTTGCTGTACAGAAGTTGTAGCAATAACTAATCCTGATATATTTTCTCAGACAGCAGCATATGGTATCATTGGAATTATTTTTGTACAGTAGGGAAATGGTAGCTTTAAAAATTTCTTTGGATGACTTTATAAAATTCCCTAATTGAAACATGAGAAAAATGAATTAACTAGTCTTATTAGTTTTTAATGTGAACTTTTCCCATCAGTGTTAAAGGTCAGAGTGATCGTCAGTTTCTTTAAAATTGTCATTGTGGTCCCAATGTTGTTTCCTTTGAAATGAGAAGATAGGAGTGGCATTTCTGCAATATATTCTTTATAAAGAAGTACCATCCATGGGGCTAAATAGAAGAATTTAAAGCAACATATGGCTAGACAAGAAAAATGCATATTTTAAAAACTAATGCTTTTTTAAGCCTTTAAGATTTCATTGCAATTGTATTTTCTTCTTTAATTCTTTTGTTTTGTGACTCCCTTTCTGTGCTTAAGTTTTATAGTTTCATAAGAGGAATAGCAAAACTAACTAAAATCCGTACATATTAATTATTTTAGTTTGACATTCAACTCAAAAAAAATATAAAGTTACTGAATTGAACCTGGCACAATTTAAACTCTGGATTTTTTTTTTTAAGTTTTGGCTTTTAAATTTATCTTTAAATTCTTTATTTTGTAAGGCTTTCTTAGTAAGTTTGTACTTTTCTATCTGGGATTGAAGACTTTTTGATTCCTGTCATCTTCCAATCCCTCAGTGCCTTTATCTTGGCTTCAGAGAGTCTGTTGGGAAAAGGAATTTGGGAAGGGGGTAGTTTAGGAATCAGAGATGTTAGGGTTTAAGTTAAGTTGACTAGAGGTTGTTTTTAGAAGACATTAGAAAAGACTTGTCATCATCTCTGCTTTGATAGGAACACTTAAAGGAAGGGGGTTATGAGTGTGATATCTACTTCTGTGAAATTTAGCTTTATCCTTGGCCATTTGCAGAACATTTTTCTAAGTTTTAAATTTGTTGAGTCTCCCTAAAATGTCATTCTTGGTCATAGTACAGACACTATAATGAAATTCTAGTTTGATAATTTCCTTACAGATTTTTTTTTCAGAGATTAATTAATAAGATTGGTTTAATGCACACAATGAGTCTACATGCTAATTTTAGGTGGATGCTTTAATATATATGGTGCTTGTCTTTCTAAAAATATAGCATATAGTACTTTTTCTGTTAAATTACACATCTGTTTTTAGAATGGTGTAAAAGTGGCTTTGGTTTTTTAAGGCATTTCTTTGTCTCCCCCTCTCCCCTCTTTGCTTTACACAATTTTAAGTTGAAAGGGATTCTGAAGTTTCAAAAAGCACAGTCAGGCCACATGATGATTTTGCAGTAATCATCAAAAAATTTGTTAACTGTCTAGTTCTACTTAATTCTGCTAACGTGTTGTTTTGGAAACAGTCTCAGACTTGAATCAGAAGACCCGAGTTCAAGTCCCAGCTCTTGCTTTTTACTAGCTCTGTAATTTTACTAAGCAACTTATTTAATTTCTGTGACCTCAGGCCTATTGTTTGTGAAATGAGAAGTATCCATGCCCTGCACTGTGTGCTCCTTTGGAGCAGGGATTGTCTTTTTATCTTTCTTTGTTTTAGCATGGTGCCTGACACCTAGTAGATGCTTAATAAAATACTTGTTAAATGACCACAGTTAAAGTTGTGAAAAGTAAGAGTGTATGTAATGGACTTTGCGCTATGTACATATAAATGCATTGTAGTACAAAGAGAATTTCCAGGATTTTACCCTTCCATCTAGATATAGTTGCTATTACTAACCTTTTTATGAAGTCTAATTTAAATGTTTGAATTATAAGAACTGCAGCAATTTTATACATTACAGCCTCACCTGAGGCTCACAAGGGCTAAAGGACTTTTCTTAACAAAACACGTTAGTGTATTTAAAAATCGAAGGATGCACTTCTTTAAGGATGAGAAGTCACTCAAGAAAATGATAGTTATTTTAAAAGTTTATTTACTCTTAAGAATGGAAAAGATTAAAAATACCTAAGTCTTTAAAAAGATACCTGAGGTCACTTGTTGACACATGAAACAAATTTTTTTGTCCATCCCCATCAATCCTATTCTGTCCTTAAATCTTTCCTTCAGTAGTTCAAGATGGTGACTATTGAGCCCCTCCTTCCCTCCCTGAAATTCTCTTACTTGTTTTCCCTTATATAACGCAGTTACAGATTTAGAGCCAGAAGGGATTTTAAAGGTAACTCTAGTTTCACCCATTCATTGTACAAATGTGTAAGCTGAGGCCAAGAGAAATGACAGCAGTAAGTTGTCTTGTTTCCTCTTCTAGCTCCCCTCCCCCTCCAGTTTGTCACCACGGTATTCTTGGCCTTGCTTAGAGTACTTCCTTTTTCTAACCCATAACCCACTACTCCTGGATCTGGTTATACAAAATCGTTATTGGGGCAGCTAGGTGGCGCAGGGAATCGAACACTGGCCCTGGAATCAGGAGAACCTGAGTTCAAATCCAGCTTCAGACATGTCATACTTACTAGCTGTGTGACCTCAGGCAAGTTACTTAACCGCAATTAATTTCCCTGCCTGCCCCCTCCAAAAAAGAAAAAAAAATCATTATCAAAAGCCCTAATTATGCAATATACCAGATAGCAGGTTCTGTGTAAACCTTCTTCATGCTATCTGATAGCTTGCGATTGCAGTGAAAACGTGTTCACTCACACGCACACACCCGCGTGGGCAGGAACACGAACACTCAAATAAGCAGTCTTTTCAATCAGTGAAGTCTTTTGAGTGCTGTGGATGCTAAGACAAAGATGTTAACCACCCTCAAGGAGTCTGCAGTCTTGGGGAGGGGGAGTGAGAGGGGAAGGGAAAAGTGCACACAAAAGTAGGTAAAAAAATACGTACATAAATAGAGGGCAGGGCGCCCAAGTGGCCCGGTGAGCAGTGCGCGGGACCTTGAGTCCGAAAGACTCGCGTTCTGTTCAGGTCTGGCCTCGACCGTTCGCTGTGTGACCCTGGGCAAGTCACTTAGCCCTGTTTGCCTCAGATTCCTCATCTGTAAAATGAGCTTGAGAAGGAATAGACAAACCCCTTCAGTGTCTTTGCCAAGAAAACCCTAAATGGGGTCACGAAGAGTTGGACATGACTGAAAACAACTGAACAACAACAGAGCACAGGGTAGTTTCTTTTTTTGCTTTTTGGAGGGGAGAAGGTAGGGCACTTGGGGCTAAGCGACTTGCCTAAGGTCGCATGGCTAGTTTTTTCGTGTGTGTTAATTGTCCGAGGCCAGATTTGGACTCAGGTCCTCCTGACTCCAGGGCCGGTGCTCTGTTCACTGCGCCACCTAGCTGCCCCATACAAAGTAATTTCAGGGAGGGAGGTGAAACTAGCATTTGGCGGATCCAGAAAGGGCTAAAATAAGAGAGATGGCACATTTGAGCTGAATTTTGATAGGATAGGAGGAGAAGTGTGAAGCTAGTATATTCTAGGCATGGGGCGCATGTCAAAAGGTCACTGATACAAGAGATGGAATGTTTGTGTTTTTAAGAGAAAATGAGCGTGCCAGTTTGACTGAACTATAGATTGTTTGAGATAGGAATAATTTTTAAGTCTGGAAAGGTACTTTATGATGGGCTTTAAATGCCAAAGGAAGAAGTTTGTTTTTTATCCTAAAGGCACAAGGGAGTCACTACAATTTGTTGAATAGGGGAGTGACTAGACTTGTGCTATGTGAATACCATTTTAGCAACCATTTGGAGGATGGATTAGGGAGGGGAGAGACTTGGGACAGGGATACCTAATAAGAGTCTATATCAAGTCTGAGTAAGACTCGATTGAAGGGAATCCTGTGGATAGAATTTATTTAGATTTTGGCAAAGCTTTTGTTAGAAGTATCTCTTTTGAAGAAGATGGAGATACATGGATTAACTGATAATACAGGTAGATGGATTCTGAAATGGTTGTATGGCCTGGTTTAAAGTGTAGTTGTTAATGTTTCAGTGGTTCAGTAACAATCTGGCAGGAAGCTTTTGCTACTCCAAGGGGTATAATAATGCCCATAGATCTGTGCTTGGCCCTGTGCTAGTTAATGTTTTCTTTAGTGACTTAAAGATGTAAATGGCATGTTTATTCATTATTATATTTAGAGGTGATGCTAAGATGGAAAGGATATCCTGGCACATGACTTGAAACTAGGAGGGATGACAGTCAGGATCCAAAAGAATCTTCACAGTCTAAAGAATTGGGCTAAATCTAACAGGATGAAATCAGTAGGAATAAATGTAAATTCTTGGACTTGGTTACAAGAAATCAACTTCACAAGTATAAGGTGGAGGAGGAATGGTTAGGTAACAGTTTTTCTGAAAAAGATGGGAAGTTGGGATTATTGTCAGCAGGGTGATGGGGAAGCCCAAAAAGCTAATGCAGTTTGGGCTGCATTAAAAGGTAGATTAACATCTAGGAATAAGGATATGATAGTCCATTTGTGCTGTACCCACCTCATCTGGAGTATTATGTTCAGTTCTGCATGAAGTAGTTGAATAAAGACATTTATAATCTGCATAGTAATGTCCATAGAAGGTTGAGGGACTTTGACTTCATGACTTATGAGGATTGGTTAAATTAACTGGAAACATATATACTCTGGAGAAGACTTAAGGGGCACACGATAGCTGTGTTCAAGTGTTTTTAGGTCTGTCATGCAGAGGAGGGATTACTTAGATCTGTTCTCTTTGGCTACAGAGGGAAGAACTAGGAACAATGGGTAGG